>JAVTVY010029597.1:0-131763 GCA_036873755.1 Hanleya hanleyi | reverse complement strand
ATGTGACACAGGATATGCTACAGCCCACTGATAAAATTCAATCGTTAAGTAACACCAGCCAAATTTGAATTCAAGAAGATCGAATTCACCGGGTCAAACTGTAATAAGTCCAAAATCTTACGTTATGTCAACCATTGCTAAAACAGCTGGCTGGTTAGCTGTTTCATCATTACTGTAGATATGTCAAACTTTGAAATAACAGAGGTAACAGACCATTCAGCTATGACAGAAGGTGGATCAGGTGAAATCTCCTTGGTGATTCTTTCGTACAATCTCTGAAGGTGATATTCTTAGTGTAGGTGTTGATATGGCATCTAAAGGACCTGCAAGGAAAATCAAAGTAAAACCCGGGAGAATCTACACAGGAATATCTTGATTCGGGTAGGTCTGTAACATATTATCGAGATGATTGACCTGAATAGGAGACTTGCGCAAACTGAACAACCTGGGAGTTTCTGTCTCTTCGTGTGGACTGCGAGTGTGAAAAACTATGGTAGTTCATTCATATCCCATCTGCCATTGTTGAAATCTTGACAAGACAGGATGGGGTATTGCCTTGTCGGCAAAAACTGAAATTATATATTAATTTTAAAGGAAGCCAGTGCGAAAGGAAATAATGTCACGAGAATCATTGTCGGTTTTCATATGTTTCTATTTAGGAAATTATGTCTGGGGAATGGCTTTAGCTAAGTTATAAGATAGGACGGGGCGCTCTTTCCTAGCAGAATTCTTTCTGTGTAAATATTTTTTTATTTATGTAATATCTCTGCAAAAACTGCATGATAAATTGGTAAATATTAATGGAATGGAATAGTTTTCCTACTTTTCATCGATCGCGGAAAAGCAGAAATTTTGAAGAAATATGACCAAAACATCAATTTTCTGGTACCCCACGTGGTCGCCATCTTGAATTTACCCATGATCCTCTGCTCGGGGGGTTATGCAATTGGCTCAAAATGACCCCAATACGATAAACTATAAAGTCACGGAGTTTCAGCTCTCCATTTTTTTGCGTTCCGGAGATAGCGCAGAAAGTTTGGTAGGGGGGGCCATAATGCCCCCCCCCCAGGCCAGGTAGGGTTAAAGCAATGGGGACGTGACATTGGATACTATTCCATGTGTGCCCGCCGAGTTGACACTCTCAACAATCACGGTATCCCCAGGGAAGACAGCATCGCCTCCTCGACTGTGCCCAGGTGGTGAACAAGTGCTCGCCGCATCCGTTGTCCTGGCCTCCGACACATCAGTTTGATTTTGAGCGGATGCCCGACCGACCACTGCAGAAGGTCTTACCACTTTGGCGCCCCACGGCCGTGAGTTCCTTCCCCTACGCATGTAAATTGAATAACGAGGCATGGGAACACTCTAATTGGATCAGCGCGCACACAAAAGAGAGGAAATTAAGAGTGTTTACTTCCAACAATTTCCGACCGAGAAAGTCACTCCTATTAAAGCGTGATAGACTTTATTGCCCAACTATGGTTTCACAGTGACGTCAACCAGAAAGACCCAGCCAATTTAACCCTATCTGGTCTGGGCGATTTGGGGTGTATCGCAGCCTGTGGGGGCGGAGCTCCCTATATATTTTCTCTACCACAAAGGCTAGAGCCTTGAAACTTACCACACAGTATCTTGGGTTCAAGCTCTACCGGGAAATGGGAAAAATCCAAGATGGCCGCCACGATGACGTCACAGTGACGTAATCTTCTCGGAAGCCATTTTTCGGCCTTTTTGGGGTCGATTTTTCGAAATTTTTGTTTTTCAGATTTGTCTCTCGAAAAAATCTAATAAAATAGAGAATAATTAGTTTTGCATAAATACAATACTTTTAAGGCCTTTTATGCAAGGGAAATGTGAAGAAATGGAGCGAAAAGATTGAAAAACACGACTTTCGCGGATAACACATGGCCGCCATTTTGAATTTACCCATGATCCTCTGCCCGGGGGTTATTGAAAATAGGTTCAAAATGACCCCAATAAGATAAGCTTAAAAGTCACGAAGTTTCAGCCTCCTCGGTTTTGTCGAGTTCACTAGGGGGGCGGGCACTTCCCCCCCCCCCACCCCAGGCCAGGTAGGGTTAAACAATGTGCACAGCCAAGAAAGATAACCCTCTTTCACAAATCTCTCATCAAATACCAGTTTATTACAGAATAAAGAAGTTTTGTCGTTTAAGGATAGACTATATTAATCACATATCTAGCGATTCCCTGCACTATCCGCTCTAGAATCCACATCAACAACTATTCCCAGGAGATATCTGCTTCGAATAGCTACGGTTAGACATACACTTGTCATGCTAATCTGTACCTCACTTTCCAATGTTCATGGAATTCCCTTTCCGACTATTCTCTGGCGCAATTCACTCTCCCAGTTCGCATTGCTGCGTGAATCTATACTAAGTTCATAGGGAGAACGAAAGACGTGATCAACACTCACTCGACGTTAGATATACTTTATGATCACCCCCATGTCAAGTTCCATGACATAACAACTAAATATGTGACCGTTCACTGACAAGCTAAATGTACATACTCAGATTATAACATGTAAACTGTAAGGCTGGAGTTCCCAGATCTCGTTAACTGCTTTTTTGATGTTGTTTTTTTTTATTTCATAACTATATTGGAAAAAGTCAGGGCCTCCGCCCAATCCCGGACCCCAATGCCCTTCTGATTTTTTTTTTCTTTTACGAAGATACTCGCATTGATCGCAATAATGCCAAGACAAATTTTCATGGATTTTCTACCAAAACTGTGACTGTGACTGTACTGTACTGTACTGTGCGGGCACATACACACAAACAAACAGACTGAGAGACGGTTTGGTAAATTATAATGAGATTTATTGTGGCGCCAATTGCCGTCGAATAGTTTTGGTTTGTAAATTCTTGTGCATTGTAACTCCATTTTCTGATAGGTTGGACCTTGCGAATTGCGAAAATCATTGGTGCCACGCTTCCGGAATATTTTTGCTAGATCTTTTTTGGCCTGGGTGGGCTGTGGTTGTAGAATTAGCTCAAGGTAGAATTTTAACTGTACTTTGGGAGCTACTCAATTTCAAGAATCCAGAATTTCTGAGTATGCAATCATTTTCAGTCGATTTACATAATGTTAGATGAATGGCATTGTGGGTAAATTCAAAATAGCGTTACTGGGGAGTGTACCTAATACTTGCGTTTTTCGCCTTTCCTCCACGTTTTTGCACATTTACTCCTCAAAGTCCGTTCAACTATTTTGATTTCTGCCCTTCATTAGGTTCCAATTATACCCTTCAACTACCCAGACTATATTGGGTTATAACACTTTTTGTGACGGGAAATAGAAAACATTTTTGTTTTGTGTTGATGAGGTGGCAAGAAACTGAGGCGGTACCTTTATTTTAATCAACCTTGGTATTCTTGTGAAAAGGTGTCCTCACTGCTAAGTTGGAAAAAACGAAATGTGGGAAAAAACGAAGCTTCAGCACTGGGCATTCAATTTCGCACTGTATACATATGGTAAGGTAGGGCATGTCATGCATATGTAGGGAGCCCTTAGAAAAGACCTGGTAATGAGCCGTTGCCACCTTTAGACACAAGAGCACGAAATGCAATCGCAGGCGACATCTCAGTGCATCCGCATAGCAAATTTTAGAAGAATCAGATAAGAGGTTCTATAGTAATTGCCCTGAAACCAAATTAAGACTTTGCCATCAGGTGGCAGGGCCACCTGCAGGCACAAGAGGGCGAAACACATTCACAAGCGACAACTCAAGGCATGGTATATGCACACCAAATTTGATAAGAAGACGATGAGCTGTTCTCAAGTTATTGCCTGGAAATGTATTTGTGATGGACGAAGAGATGGATGGATGGACACTAGAACGGACAAACTGGATCCAGGAAACCCCCTACAACGTGCTGGGGGTATAACAAAAAGTATCCACAAAGCTATGAGGACAAATCTCTAAAGTTGTGATGCCCTGACCTGAAACTAAATATCGGATGAGACTTCTGTTCATCGGGGCTTTTGCCCGAGGGGTTTTGCTCGCTGGGGCTTTTGTGCACATCCCAAAAAGAATGCTGAGCTATTCGCATATTGTTCATATTTTACATAGAATTGTTTTCACTTAACTGCGGGCGAGGACACATCTTGTTGTCGATAAAATAATTTATTTTTGCTATCAAGTTGGATAGATTCATTTCCTGCACACCTAATACATCTTAAATTTGTTTCATACACTTATTCAGAAGATATAGCAAGTGGACATTGGCTTTATTCGGTGTATCATTCAGGAATATAGCCTCTGTTTTCTCTAAACATCCACTGATGACCATTAATAAAGAAAATAGTGCCACGAATTGATTCCAAATTCCTATTTATTTGTGTTCCCAAGGCGTGGAAATTTCACAAACTACAACTGAAGCATAATTAAAGCCAAATGAGTAATGAGTAAATCGTAATTCATGAACAGAAAGCGTTGTGAAGATGTAAACTTGCCGTACACTTCCCAGCATATTACAGCTCAATTCTCCATGTGGTTATCTTCCCTGTCCACATCCCTTGCAGAAACATGTTTTGATGTAATGTGTAGATTTAAGTGGATTGGAAATAAATAATTGCTGAATACAGCAAAATTATCAAGGAAATGATATGACAACCACTGGATTTCAGAAACTTACAATAAGAAAGTCCATAATGACGGACGGAAAAGTGGACCGACAGACAGACAGAAGATGACCTGACCAATGAAAGATACAAAAGGCACATATACATATTGCATGCTATATTGGACAGAAGTTCCGTCGGCCTGCCTTCAGTTGTTCAAAAGATATGGCGACCTAACGAAAAGAGGACGGACAGACGCATGGACAGACGAACAAGTAAACATCGGCTTTATTCAGTGTATCATAACAATACCCCTGAGTCCAATCCGACCGAGATGTGAAAACGCTTGTATGAAGCAGCCTCGTGCTTTTCAAACATAGGCTATAATTTGTTTTCTTTTCGCTATCTTTCATATACTTGCTTGGCAGAGGAAAACAGCATTTCAAACTTAAAGGGAACGTAAACTCTGGTGAACCGTGCATGGCCAGTTAAAGCTTTTTCGTCATAGAATCCAAATCGTGTATCAGATATTTTTTTACAATTTTTTCAAAGCAGTACTAAACGTTTTAACTTCGTTACACTGGAACAACATAGAGGCTTCCATGTTTGAAGAATCGTGACGTCAGCGGACACTAGTTCTTCTGCCTCTGGAGGTAAAAACGCGTCAATTGGCAGAGGTGCAGTATTCGAGACCGTAGCTTACAAACATGAACGAGGATGATAGTGCGACGTGTCGGGATTACCTGGTACATTGTGACAGCCAAATGCAGAGCAGCCGGCATCGTAGAATATCTGCTAGAATCAGGCCGTATTCTACATCAAAGCTAATCTATAACATTGCCTCTGTTAGTCAGGGAACGGAGGAGTGCATGAAAACGACCATATGCGGCCATGTTATCTCGACGCAGAGAATGTCCGATGACGTAGGAGATTATCGGCATAACTGAATTTCATGCTTTCCCATCGGATAAAAATCCTGCCCAAAATAAACATGGCGGCGCCCCCAAGAAATTCCAAATCACGGTATTTTCTATGTTTGCGTCTGTCTCATTCATTGGAAAAAATGAGAAAAAATATTTGTCACGATTTTTTTAATCTATCGGGACTCTTGTATAATTCCCGCGGTGTTTTACCGCAGAGTTTACGTTCCCTTTAAGATTTTCTTGTTGAATTGGACGTTTTGCTATTTCAACTATGTCCGACCTACTGCTGCCCTCCCCTTCAGTTTCCATCACAAACTTCTAATCATAGCAATGGGACAAAAAGGGAATAGAGAGCTGAAACTTACAGACTTTTTGGATCATTATGAACGTATTTGCATACACCTAGGAGCAAACGATCATGAGTATATAACACAAAGTTGGCACGTATTTGGCTTTTTTGGTAATTTTTTGCCCGAAAAATAAATAAGTTATTGATTTTGCCAAAATTAACTATCATTTTGATATTTATTAGTTTTGCGATATAAATTCGAATAAAAAAGTAGAACAATCAGTCAAAATAGGTCGAAAATGACGTCAATTGACGACCAGAAATTACTTTTTCTGATAGAGCTTGATTCCAATATATAGTAGGCGACGTTTCAGCCCGCTAGCCTCAGTGATAACAAAAAAATATGAACGGTTGCCGACATATCATCCCCCAATTTGCATGACACCCCAAATACGCGCATGCCGGAATTGTTTAGGTTCAACGTGACATTAAATGCTCAACGAAAGCCTCGCACAAAACTTGTTTTATTTCATAACATTATAACAAATAAGAATTCACATGGTGCCAATAATTTAAAAGCCAGAACTACTCGGGCATATTTTGCGACAATTGGCCGCACACAAATTACTTTGTCAATGGATTGGATCAAACTCATATAGACTGAATGCGTACATAAGTTTGATGCTCCAGATCGATGTCCAATGCCATATTGAATTATTTCCTTTAGGACCATATTGGCTTTGTTCGCTTTGATCTGGATTCCTTGAAACAATTTTGTGCAAACTGAGTCATTATGTCATACTTTTAGATAAGCAACAAAGAACAGTTTGAACATTCAATAACTAATATACAAAAAGTATATTGCATATATATGTCAGTTATAGCTATACTCTGATTATCTGCCTTTTTGCTACGGTTAATTTCGTACAGATACCTCTTACATTAGCATATCTTATCTGTTCGTTCCACATGATAACCGCCTTTTCCCTCTGTTTGGATTGAGAGAAGATGACTCGTGGTCCGTATGGATTGGATTCATTAGTTAATAGGTCAGTGAAAAGTATTTAGGGCCAGCCAGAGAATACTGGCACCCAAAGTTCTCTCACTTGTTGCCGCTGAACCCTCAACCCTGAATGATACGCCATTAGCATCTGTGTATGTGGCCCGCCTGAACCTGTATCCTACTCGATCAAGCCGGACCAAGAATTTGAAGGTTAGTGATAATTATATAAGGCTATACATGTCTTGAGATTATTTATATATACATGCATACGGTAGTCTAATAATGATCAGAATCCTTGAATCCTAATGTGACTCCTTGTCACTGTCTAGGGTACGATTTATCTCCAGTTATGATTTGATTACGAGGTGCATATAAATACCACGATGGCCTTGCATAACACGATGCCCATACTGCCCCGGACTAGCGGTATTAGACCTAAACTACCAAGTTTCCTTCGATAACGATAACAATGCTTTCCTTCGATAAAACATTACCGGAATATATTATTAAAGCAAAACAACACTAACAATGCATTTTACATATCTATAGTGAAATAAACATGCTCTACACGCTGGTAATGCCAGTTAACCACGGAATTGTCTCGCCTTGTACATAATGACCGTCCTACTTCATGTACGCTGAATTGAATTGAAAGTTTGTGGGATATTTTTGGTTTGATAACATTCTGATTGATTTCTCTCAAATAGTTAACTGCACAGTAGCCGTCGGATACCGATTAACTTCGTGAAGGTCTACCTTGACCAAAACGGTGCCCTTGACTGTTCAACAAACTAACCTTTTAACAAACTTCTTTATTAAAAATCATCTTGCATAAGATAATAACTGCATTTATTTGGTATCATGTGACATGTGTGGCTCTTCCAAAAAACCATCTCGTGATTTTACTTTTTGTTCATATAAATTAGGAATTAAAAAAGCTGAGCATCGCTTCACTCAATCCATCTCTGTCGTCTCAAACTATCACCAAATTCCACATATGGTTCAAAAGGATACATAATTCATAACGCTGGTATTTAAAAAAATTCACGGATTAATTCACCAGTTCCATTGATATATGCCCAAATACATGTAAACCCACTTATCTTTCAATAATTTACCAGTCTAAAATAAGTACATGTCTGGATATAACGATTACTTGAAGCCACGTCAATACACAATAAGAGCCCTTGTTGTTCAGCAAATGTTGCGTCGATATGAGCTATCCCTTTCAACTCTTGCATGAGGATATTAATGTGCGGTAAGGCATACACCAGAGGTTTCACCGATACATCATTGTCAACAGCTTCACGGGTTTCTTTAGTTCTACTACATCGAATGCTATCATTATCGGATTGTGAAGACTCAGAAGTTGCAGACAGAATACATGCAGACAGAATAGAAGTTTTCATAATGTCCGTAATGCTGCTCGAAACGTTTCGTTGCGTGTGGAATTGAACAAGATTCACTCGATTAAATCATCTTGCGATTTACATCAAATGCATATTAAAAATATATCTTTATTTAATCTTTAATCACATGTAGTGTTTATTATGCTGTATCCATATCTACCGGACATCAACGATGCTTTCCAGCAGTGAATTTTATAATTTCTTCACATATAGTTCCGTGTTACACCCAACGGTAAGTTCTATTCTGTATTCGAAAGCGGCAATCGCATATTTCTCTCATACAAACGGACAGTAAGGCGGTTTATATTATAGGAGTTACATCCTCCATTTCGTATTATACGTCTTCCGCATAAGAATTCTGCATCAACATTTGAGAAGGCGCTTCACGTTCCACTGTTACCACCATTTCAAAGCGGCATGAATGAAACTTTCAAAAAGGTATGTTTGTTGCAAGAGAGAAGTGGTGAACAGGCCTGTTCTCTTCATCAAATCCTTGTCACTGACAAATATTGTTCAATCCAAATGAATGTTCAAATCGCCTGTTGAAGTAATAGCACATAAGTATAGTGTGATTTCGTCAGCCATACTCCTTTCTCCCTCCTAAGTCACTGGGCACAGTTTCTTACATCATATCACTAGCCATTGGCATGGTCGCACGCACTCACACACGGTTCCTTTCATATTACCACTCAGTGGCACAGCTTGGCGCATCACACTGTTTTGTATAGCACAGCAACGCTTCCATCGTGGCTGTTAATCTGTACACTGTTCGTCTGAACACTATGCAGATGTAACATACGGCCATAATCCCGGGCTAACAATACGTGACATGGGGGCACTTTGTTTTGTTTTTTGCCATCTCCGGAACGACAAAAGAGAGACAATTGAGAGTTGAAACTCCTTGATTTTGTAGAATATCATATTAGGGTCATTTTGAGCCTATTGGCATGACCCCCGAGCAGAGGATCAAAATGGCTGCCATGCGAGGTACCAGAAAAGTGATGTTGTAGTCTTATTTCTTATTTTTTATTATTTAAAAAATAAAGAAAAATTCGAAAATTATGACCGAAAAATCGTCCAAAAATGCTATTTTGGAAAAGGACGTCACTGTGACGTGATCATGGCGGCCATCTTGGATTTTTGTACACAATCTTGTAGAGCTTCACCCAAAGATATAGTGTGGTAAGTTCCAGCCCTCTTGCCTTTGCGATAGCGAAAATATAATAGGATGGGGCACTTCCCAACTCCACCCCACAGGCTTCTGTACACCCCAAATCGCCCAGTCCAGATAGGGTTAAGCGGGTTATAAAACGTGGGTCAGAGATTGTGTGCTCTTCGATCGTATTTTATCACCAGCGTGACGTCATCAATACGACCATCTTCGAGTTTCAGCTTCTTACTAGTAGGAAAACTGAAACTGTTAGGGCGGGGAGGGTGATCAGCGGTCAGAATATGCAGTGACACACATTAGTTACATGTAAACTGCTGCCGTGCAATAGTACAAATGATGGGTTAGAAAAAAGACACAATTCCCCGGTGTAGACAGATTCGGACGTTTCGCCATATTGAGAAAGTCGACAAAAGTTGTATTTTGTATGCACCCATACAGCATGCGCTCAATTAATTCATCTTACAATTTAAATCTGACGTGTATCGCAACTGGATTATTTCATCTGGAATGAGGAATAAACCGTTCTAATGATATTATGAGTGGTTTCATATTCTATCCCTATCTGCCTTATGTCAGAAATTATTTCCAGCTGTGATATCTTTTCTTCCACGTAGTAATTCGTATTATACACAATGGTCAGTTCCATTCTATTTCTAAAGTGGGATTCGCATATCTATCACTCAAACAACTTCAGCACAAGAATTCCGTTCAAAATACATTTTACGTATAAAAATAAGTATAGGTTTTCTGGACACGCAGAAGCGATGAATAGACCTGTTATTGTCGCAAAACCGTGTGGCTGACCAGTATGTTTTAATCCAAACACCTGCCGGTAGGTTGATTGAGTCAACCCCTCTTACACATAACCCTACACCTATCGATTTTTCACCGGACACAATTTCACTAGGAGAGAGAGAGAGAGAGAGAATTAAGTTTTAAACGTCGCGTTCAGCAATATTTCAGCTATATAGCCACGATCAATCAAAATTCCAAGTATTCAATTTAATTAAACATTAACCCAATGCGTTAAAACCACAGACAAAAACATTAAATTTTGTACAACAAACCGATCTCTCTCAAATAATCTAAAATACAATCTTCTTTTACTCGACTAAAAAGAGCTTCCAGCGTTGCTGCTAGATAACAAGTATCTCTTACAATCTTAAAATGTATACAGTCTATAAGAATATGTTTCACCGTGAGATATTCGTGGCATGGAATACACCTTGTGACCGGCTCTTTTTATAGTAACTGTTCGTGAGTTAATCGTGTATGGCCCATTCTACATCGTCTGACCATGGCTTGGTCGAAACGTTTCTGGCTGTTCAGATGAGTATAACCTACAGTTTTTTTGAACTCGTGGAGTTTGTTGTGATCCAAAGCATCCCATAAAGATTGAAACAACTTTTAGTCCTGGCTCTGGGGGGTTCTGTGTACATCTCTCTTTTACAGCAAAACTTGGGATTTTCCTGTTCTATATGTTGAGACCATTGGAAAAAGTTTGGGTAACACTCCCAGATGAAGAACATTTTTTCTGCACAGCCCAATACATGATTATGACATCGGCCAAAATGCTGAAATTGAGTTTTCATATAATAATTCACTGCTATACAGAATTAGGTTCAAATGTAACATTTATTTATCATGTTTATACATAACTAACATACTTTTTAGCATGGTTCAATACCATAAACCTTCATCTTCAGCAAAAAAATACGCTATTTAGCGAACTTTTGCCCCGAAATCACTTTCAGTTTGAAAGTCGCTCAAAATTCGATCACCCCTCAGACACGTAATTTTGTAGATAAAGCAGCCAAAATTGGTAAGAACTTTCCTTATTAAGTCTTTTGATAACTGCATGCATCATATTTATGATTCAGGGTATTGTATAGTGACAGTGTGATCAAATGTCAACAAAAGTTACCCCTACCCCCAAAAAGCGACATTAACCAAATTTGGTTAAATTGGTCTAGCTTTAAAAGTAAGTCTGATATGAAGTTGGCTTTGGTGTCTATGCATGGGTTTTTGATACCAAGCTATTCATTGGAACCATAATCAACCACTTTTGAATTGATCTAATTTGCATCAATTCAAAATGGCCGCCAAAAGCTCCAGGTTAAGACATCAGTCAAGAAGGACAAGGACAAAGTAAGTGTTATAGTAAGTCCAATAGAGTTTTATTGTATGGATCTGTGGTGTAACAACCATGAAATATCACTGCTTAATCAATGTACGTAGGCTATACCTATTCAAATTGATTAATTTGCATAAATTCAAAATGGCAGCCATGTACAGACAAAATTGACAGTGGTTAATTACATGCCCAGGCATGATTAATCACGATTTTTAACGCAAACGCAAACAAAACTGTTGGAGTACAATCCATCCAGTGATTATCTCTTTCACAACTACTTAAGCAGGTGCTGCCATCTACCTTAAGGAAACTACAACATCTTGAAGCCATGTGCATTTCAGGAAGCATACATTTTGTTTTGGACCTGTTCTTTGTTCGCTTGAGGAGCTACCCATTCGTTCTATGGAAACTGCGGCTGTGCCTTGTCCGACGAAAGGATGTAGAGTACGAGGAACAAGCCAAATAGGATTTCAGCAGCAATGTTCATATCATGATAAGTTGTTTCCTGATCCTTCTAATTGGTCAACATGCATATCCAATAGGCCTATATCCAATTTGTCACGAGGGCCAAACAGCAGAAGTATTTTTTATTGATAGATACTTGGTATATACTGGATTAATGTAACTTTAACATCTCCATGATTGGTCTTTAAAACGAATATTGTGGATTAAGAATACTGATCAGCGATACGGATTTGATATTTTTAGAACATCATGATGTCTTGCCGGCATCATTGAAAACTGTTGACTTCTTCTCTCTTGCAGGAAACAAGCCTATGTTTATGTATACTATGATTGTCTTTTTGAATTTGGTGCTAATACTGTTATATGGAATAGGTCTTTGGATTATGGACGCGGATATTCTCCAATGGACGACGGCTGAATAATGGATGACGGACTACTAAGACGCTTGTAATTTGTCATCTTCTGGCACTCTAACAGCGTTATATATGTCATAATTTGAGTGAAATAAGCCATTAAAAGCAAGACCTATGACTAGTAAGTGGTGCCCTCTTTTTTGAGTTGTTGAACTAAATTTCCACTATTTTCGATGCATGGTGTGTTGAAAATTGCTTAAATACGGGTAAATATATCACTGTGGCTTATCAGTCTTTCACATTTCATATTTCCAGTATACAGTCGGTCCTTGCCAGTGGTTAGTTAGACTTAGAGCATCAACAGTTTCGGATTGCGTCAACGTTAAGGATTTGTTGTTAACGATGGATTCTGTAACACTCTCAGGACGGCCCGAAGTTTGTTTGATGTGACTAAATCATCATCTGCCAGAAAAGCGCAGGGATTAAAACCGCGAGCACAACTAACGGTTGCAAAAGGATACGAGAAGCAAGTGACGTCCACAATGATCAAGTTCTCAAGCGACTTAAGCTAGTTAAAGGAGATGAGTTTGTTTATCATATGGCAAATGAATGTTATAAAAAGTACACAACGACTTCTGTTCTCTATAGAAAAAGGAAGAGTCTCGCTAAATGCCAAAACCCTTCGCATTCTGAGCAGGAAGAAGGTAGAAGTACTCGTTCCCAGGCTGTCCTCCATCCACCGAATACAGAGTCTGAGACGACCACAACAGCCTTACGACAAGTGAAGTGTATTATCTGTGACAGTAAATCCCACAAACAATAGTACACAAAATATCGCATCAGTGAATCGGGCCGTGCTTCAGCCTTTCTAATTGCGACAAACTTGTTTCAAGATGATGTCTTCACCCAAACGTGTTACCTTCAAGATTCGCATTGTCTGTGCGATTTACTGTCACAGGTAATACACTTCACTTGTCGTAAAGCTGTCGTGGTCTTCCATCTATTCGGTGGATGGCGGACAGGTCTTGGCATTTAGCGTGCCCCGAGTCGCAGTCGCATCAAACGAGTCGCATCAAACGAACTGTCTTCAGGCGGTCCTGAGATTGTTACAGATTCGATCGTTACCAACAAATCCTTGATGTACTGATGCTCTAAGTCTAACTAACCACTGGCAAGGACCGATTGTATACAGAAAATATGAAATGTGAAAGACTGATAAGCCACAGTGATATATTTATCTGTATTCAAGCAATTTTCAACATACTATGCATCGAAAATAGTGGAAATTTAGTTCAACAACTCAAAAAAGAGGGCACCACTTACTACTCATAGGTATTGTTTTTAAAGGTTTATTTCACTCAAATCGTCTTATATAACGCTGTTAGAGTGCCAGAATATGGCAAAGACCAATCATGGAGATGTTAAAGTTACATTAATCCAGTATATACCAAGTATCTATCAATAAAAAATACTTCTGGAGTATAGTCCTCGTGACAAACATAGGCCTATTGGATATGCATGTTGACCAATTAGAAGGATCAGGCATGAACATTGCTGCTGAAATCCTATTTGGGTTGTTGTCATACTCTATACCCTTTCATCGGACAAGGCACAGTTTCCATGGAACGAATGGGTAGCTCCTCAAGCGAACAAAG
Organism: Hanleya hanleyi; assembly: GCA_036873755.1. Taxonomy (NCBI): domain Eukaryota; kingdom Metazoa; phylum Mollusca; class Polyplacophora; order Lepidopleurida; family Hanleyidae; genus Hanleya; species Hanleya hanleyi. Next base: position 117,774 of record JAVTVY010029597.1, on the reverse strand, counting down.
AACAGGTCCAAAACAAAATGTCTGCTTCCTGGAATTCTCATGGCTTGAAGATGTTCCTTAAGGTAGATGGCAGCACCTTCCCAAGTAGTTCTGAGAGAGATTATCACTGGATGGATCGTACTCAAACAGTTTTGTTTGCGTTAAAAATCGCGATTAATCATGCCTGGGCATGTAATTAACCACTGTCAATTTTGTCTGTACATGGCTGCCATCTTGGATTTATGCAAATTAATCAATTTGAATAGGTATAGGCCGACGTACATTGTTTAAGCAGTGATATTTCATGATTGTAACACCACAGATCCATACGAAAAACTCTATTGGACTTACTGTAACACTTACTTTGTCTTTGTCCTTCTTGACTGATGACATAACCTGGAGCTTTTGGCGGCCATTTTGAATTGATGCAAATTATGTTAACTCAAAAGTGGTTGATTAAGATGTTGTAGATTCCTAAAGGTAGATGGCAGCACCTTCTCAAGTAGTTCTGAGAGAGAATATCACTGGATGGATTGTACTCAAACAGTTTTGTTTGCGTTAAAAATCGTTAAAAGTCGCGATTAATCATGCCTGGGCATGTAATTAATCACCGTCAATTTTGTCTGTACATGGCTGCCATCATTGATTTATGCAAATTAATCAATTTTAATAGGTATAGGCCTACATACATTGATCAAGCAGTGATATTTCATCATTGTAACACCACAGATTCATACAAAAAACTCTATTGGACTTACTGTAACATTTACTTTGTCTTTGTCTTTCTTGACTGATGACAAAACCTGGAGGTTTTGGCGGCCATTTTGAATTTACGCAAATGATGTTAACTCAAAGGTGGTTGATTATGGCTTCAATGAATAGCTTGGTATCAAAAACCCATGCATAGACACCAAAACCAACTTCATATAAGACTTACTGTTAAAGTTAGACCAATTTAACCAAATTTGGTTAATGCCGCTTTTTGTGGTCAGGGGTAACTTTTGTTGACATTTGTCACCATACGATACCCTGAATCATAAATATGATGCATGGAGTTATCAAAAGACTTAATAAGGAAACTGCTGACCAATTTTGGTTGCTTTATCTACAAAATTGGGTGTATGAGGAGTGATCGAATTTTGAGCGACTTTCAAACTGAAAGTGATTTTTGGGCAAAATTTCGCTGAATAGCGTATTTTTGTGCTGAAAATGAAGGATTATGGTATTGAACCATGCTAAAAATGTGTTAGTTATGTCTAAACATGCTAAATAAATGTTACATTTGAATCTAATGCTGCCTACTTTTGAACTATTCCATGAAAACTGAAATTTTCTATTTGGGCTGATTGGCGTCAAGGCGTAATCATGTATTCGGCTGTGCAGAAAAAACGTACTTGATCTGGGAGTGTTACCCAAACTTTTTCCAAGGGTCTCAACATACAGAACAGGAAAATACCAAGTTTTGCTGTAAAAGAGAGATGTACACAGAAACCCCCCAAGAGCCTATACTATTTCTCACATAAGCACAAATAGGTGGTCTGAAATCACTGTATGGGATTCGAACAGGATCAATCTCTTTATTTAGAGCTGCCTTAGCCATTTTATCAGCTTCAGTATCACCTTCATTATTATTCATTTATTACTTTAGTCAACGTGACTAGGAACCCAACAAAAACACAATATCGATCTGTTGATCAGATATAATGTCATATAACTTTAGAATATTCAAGATGGTGGGATGAGTTGAATTTTCACTTTTAATCGCTTGAAGGCGTGACAGTGAATCTGAGAATATGACATTTGTTCCGTTTAGTGGACCCAATACCTTCTAAAGCCGACAATAGAGCTTTTACTTCTGCAGTGAATATGGAAAGTTTTCCTAAAGATAGTAGTACATGCTACTCTCTCACCATCTTTAGAACCATCTGTATAAATAGCCTGATGCGATCTGTATTTTTCTATTATAGACCAAATTATTTTGTACTCACGAGCTGAGTCGTGTCTGCCTTTTTATATTTCGCCAATGTAATATCTACTTCTGTCTTGATTAACTGCCATGGTGGAATTGGCAAGCGCTTATTGGGTAAAATTTGATTCAGCTAGTACAATGTGTGGTTTCATACGAATTCCAAGAGGTGGAATAATGGAGGGTTTCTTTAAATATTAATCAACGTACAGAGGTCTGACAGCACAGCTATATGCAGGATTTGAGGAATTTGAACGCAATTTTGTGATATATTGCGTTGATAGTTAGCACTGACGCAGACACCCACACATGGTTCCTTTCATACTACTATTCAGTGTGTTCTACTGTGTTCTACTGTATTCTACTACGTGTAAATTCGTATTAAACACAATGGTAAGTTTCATTCGCTTTCGAAATTGGGATTCGCATATTTCTCTCATACAAACAGAGTCAACTATTCAGAGCATAACAGTTGGATCCACCATGCAGTATCAGTCTTCCGCATAATTTCACGTCAATCACTGAAAGACCCCTTTACGTCCGACCGTTAACATAAAATGATAAATGAAAATTCACAACAAGATTTGTTTTCAATAGAGAAGCGGTGAGCACACCTGCTTCATTCGAGAAACCCTTGTAGTGTTTTAGAATACCTTCTTGATACAACGTTAAACATTGTTCCCAGATGATAATGCGCCCAATTTAGAGAGCAAAAAACCTATTCTAAAAAAAAAATATAGAAATAAAACCTTTAAAAAGGGACTTTTTTATATATATTTTTTTTGCATTGAGAATCTATGTTTAGTAATGATCATGGAAGTTTCTCGTCAGATAAGCGTCATGATTGCGTCAATGCCTACCTATAATTTCAGACTTCGGGTTTCCACTAATATTGGGAGCGTTTCCCTGCCCACAATAATGTTGACATGCCGAATAGGGGTAGTGCCCAAATTATGGCAATCTAAAACCCTGAACATGTATCCAAATAAATGTCCAAGAAGTTTGCTACAGTACTAAACATTGGGATGTGTTAAATGCGTCAACCTCCCATGCACTACAACTTTCTGACCACCCTCTCCCTTTCCCACCACCAAAGCAGTCTCTGGGCACCATTTTTGAGATCATACCACTAGCCATTGGCACGGACAAACTCACCCACACAGGGTTCTTTTCTTACTATTACTCATTAACATGGATGCACGGGTCATACTCCTTCTCTCATACCGCTACCCAGTGGCACAGGCGGATGCACAGCCCTTTCAATAGCACAGCCATTGTATTCCAGGCACGCTTTTATTGTAACTTTTCATTTCAGAACTACGAAGATGTGATATAAAAACACTGCCATAATCACTAGGTTATGCGGGTTAAAAAACGTAGCGTCAGAGATTGCGCACACTACAATCTACATTGCTGTTCTGTGGGTTGATCGACATCGCCACATTTGTTTCACAATATATGGAAAATGCTAATTATAGGCGAGCTATGTATGCGCCATATGCAGATCTTTCTGGAAATATTTAAATCCAGAAATATGCTGTCAACTATGTCAAAATCGTTATTGTTTAACGTGTCGAGCGGTCGTCCTAATAGTAAGTTCTCCTCATTTTTATGAATCTTTAGGTCCCATTATGATGCGAACAATTTTCCAGTAACACGTGCATCAGAAATGAAGTCATCTCTTGTAATTGTTAATCGAATTAACTATCATCTATATGTAAACCTCTTTCTCATTCTAATAAATGACAGGTAAAACTTAAAGGGGTGTGGCAATATTTACATAGAATACGTATTTTCCAACGGCCACATTTGAGTAGTGGATGTGACAGGGGATCAAAGCTGAGGATAATTTCGGTTTCGTGGAGACAAAACATTGTGACTATTCATCAATAACTTATCCCCCTTGGAATAATGATGAAAATGCGTTTTCCGTCGACTGACAATTTGTTAATATAATTTATACGTTACATTTCTTTCCAGGTCGTCTACAATGGGACCCAGGGGGAAGGGGGTTGAGTAATTGTATTTTGCACTTTGAGAGTTGTTTTCATCTTTCATATCTCCATTGCTTTTAATCATATGTGAAAATGTCCGCTGAAGAGATAAGGCGATCACCGCGATATTTTGCTTCCATCAATGAAAACGGTTTACCGCTTTCCTCAATACGCGTTTATGCACACTTACGTTTTACTTGATTGCCATTTAGTAATGATAGTGATAAGCGTAAAACACCTTTCGTTCGACCGGGGAATTCTCCATGGATGACTATAGCCGACTCTGTGTTTCCACATCAGTTCCCAAATTTATCTTTAAAATGCCATTCTATACCGATATAAATATTAAACACTAGGTTTAGTTTGCGCACTGACATGGCCGATGTGCATATTGACCTCAATTTCTGGTTCGTACTCCTTCATTCCTGTCTATTCTTACACTATGGGGAAATATATGTAACTAGTGATAACTGCTGTAGATATGGTAAATATGCATCAAATCCACTGTTTCAGGTAAAGAGCCATTATGGTAAGCCGCCTAATGTTGAGAATATGTCAGCTCTCACCAGTTATATATTTACCCATAGTATAAACATGAATGAAAAGGTGTGAACCATAACTTTATAGCACGAGCCATGTAGCCGGTCATGCATCATTGTGCAGAATAATCTATTTTTTTATTGTATATCGAGCAAGGAACTTGCATTGCATTACAGAATTACAATTGTGCTGCTCCCCGCTCTGTAGAGGATTAATGTTACGGTTCAACATAATTACTAAGCTGATTATGGCCATAAGCTTTCTATTCATTGAAATAGCACTATCTACATTATTCATGGGTTTGTCTTGGGACTGCCTGGTTTCAAAATCAAAAATTGTGGTAAAATGTCCTCCTTTTGGATTTTTTTCTTTTGCGTTGGGATGAAGATTCGTGTATAGAGAGCGCCTTTCTGATTGGCATTCTACTATGAAGTTGGACGTTTTTTCTCATGCGACAAACCGTCATATCATGCTGCTGTTGCATTGATAGATAAAGATTATGGTGTTCCCAAAATATAATTGGTATATTAGCGATTTTTGTTGACTTAGAATGAATTTTAACCAAATTCGAGAATAACACTGCTCGTTTAAAATCTTGTTGATTTACTTTTAGCTCATCTAATCGTCATGAATAGATTATCTAGGTAAAACAGTGATTGTTGCTAGCTTTCAACTGTATCCAGGTATTTTATTCCCAGAAAGGACGACGAGTTTACACGCCTATGTAAGACAAGCATAATTACAAGCGTCTGATCCGTCTTTTATTACTCAACCGTGGTTCATTGAAGAATCTCCGCTTTCATAATCCAAATACGTATTCCATATTCCATTATAGCCCTGTTTTATAAGTTTCTGCAATTATGATTTGAGACGTTGATACAAATGGTCACATTCAACACAGGATCTAACAAAATGATACAAGGCGAGATATGTATAGGCCATATGCAGGTGCCACTGGAATATCGTTGTCCAGAAAGAGGTAGTTTACGATGTCGAATTGTAATCATCTCTTCTGTCCTAAAGTCGACGAGAGAGAAGGCTCGCTTCATTTTTATAGAGATATTGGTATGAATATGATGTACCGTTAGGGATATCTGTAGTTTCCTTAGAATCCAGAGAAGATGGCTATATATCATTCACTGCGTCATTTATATAGTGATTATCACAGCGATTAGATCGTCTATAAAGCGTTGGGCGAATGGGAATGAAAGGGCTTTGAATTGATCGTTTTAAAAGCGTCTGTATATACATGTACGTGTAGTCGTATTCACAAGCGAACGGATATACATCAGCTTACAAGGGTGCGCAATTGCATGTAGTATTCATTAAGTTGCCAAATTTCACATAAAAATGAGAATTTCAAGCAACTCTATCAACGAAGAAACATCCCATGAATGATACCCATTGCATGTTGTAGACGTAAATAATGCTTTACCCCTATCTGGGCTGGGCTTTTTGGGACCTGTCCAGCCCTGGGGGGGCGAAATGCCCCCCCTAATTATTTTTCTTACCCCTTGAGCTAGGGATCTGAAACTTATCACACTATACCCTTGGATCAAGCTCTACCAGAAAATGTAAAAAAATCCAAGATGGCCGCTTTGATGACGTCACAGTGACGTCATTTGCAAAAACGGCATTTTTTGGTCGATTTTTCGGTCAGATTTTCCGATTTTTTTATTTTTGTAATTTCTCCGCAAAAACTGTATGATAAATTAGTAAATATTAATGTGATGTGAAATAAAATAGTATTTGTCCACTTTTCATCGCGGAAAAGCAGAAATTTTGAAGAAATATGACAAAAATATCACTTTTCTGCCACCCCATGTGGCCGCCATCTTGGATTTACCCATGATCCTCTGCTCGGGGGGTCATGCCAATAGGCTCAAAATGACCCCAATAGGACAAACTATAATATCGCGGAGTTTCAGCTCTCCATTTGTTGTCGTTCCGGATATGGCGGAGAAAGTTCGGTAGGGGGCCATAATGCCCCCCCCCAGGCCAGATAGGGTTATGGCTTCTGCCATTAGTATGCTTGCGATCGGTTTTCTTGAACACACATACTATTACTGAACTTCGAGAAATCTCATGTGGATACCCGTCTGTACGACATTTGGAGTTTTTCAATATCCACATGCATTCATGGCCAGATTTTTTTTAGAAACAGTGGCATAATACCTTTCTCAAAACGCTTTTATCCCATGAAAGGCACTCGTCAACAGGGTTGAAAGAAACTTGGAAATGCAGCTTCTTGAACCGGCTATGAATGTAGCTTTGTATGGTGATTTATGCCTTTTTGGAATCCAGTATACTTTTGGTATGTCGCTATGATTGGTTGGAATACCGCTATCCTTGAGAAACGTTTTTTTTGGTTGTTAAATAAATCTTAGTGAGTAAGATGGGATTAGGTAAACGTATTTGATGATGGTCTGTTTGCCACCAATTTCTTGCCCATCTCCTTGTAATAGTAATATTTACATATGATTATTATATTATTTGGAGCTTTGTCTGTTTTGGGCTTTGACGAATTTACTCTGGAGATTTGTCAGAACTTCTTGCGAATTAAGGTTTCTCGGTACCTGTTTTGCTTGAGGAATAGTACTTCTGCCAATATGGCGGATTGCTTCAACGACCCAGCCAATCAGAGGGTACTGTAGGCTCAACTTTTTCTCGCTTAAACCATTCAATAACGTGTTGTTTCAGTTCAGTCAGGACTACCTTCAGATTTATTCTTTTCGCCTCTCTATATTTAGGTCCCTTCGTCAGTGTACTCCTATATCCTTGGCACTCACTAGATCAAGGTTTCCAGTCAGAATACATTTGCTTGGTGTATAGATAAAGTTCGATGATCCATAATCACAACTGTATCCTCCGGACGTGTATAAGTTCGAGTCAAACTCCTTGACATCACTAGAATGACATAATATTTTGATGGCTACAGATTTAGTATACTTATACGAAATGCACGGGAGTTCTTTAAATAGTCAAGTACAGTGCTGCGTACATCTGGAGCATTCGGAATTCATGTAAGCTAATTCTTTCCAGTCCGTTATCTTAGGAGTCGAGGTTCAAGAAAAGCCGGTCTTTTCGATTATATTCAATGGACGATACAATCGAAAGTACAGTTTTTCTAGGCCAACATTAGCGATTGTGGGTGGTATCATATGTGATGAAGATACAGATTGCTGTATATCGCTGGCTATAATATTTAAGCCCTCATAGGTAACGTATAAAGGACTGTACATAAACTATGTATACTATTGGGTGTGTTAGTTAACCCTACCTGACCTGGCACTCCCCCCCCCTCCCTGTTGATTTTTTGCTCCTGTCTCCGGAACGACAACAAAATGAGAGCTGACTTTGTAGATTTTCATATTGGTGTCATTTTAACTCTACTTGCATGGCCCCCGAACAGAGGATCATGGGCAAATTCAAATGGCGGTCATGTGCGGCACCTGAGAGTGGTGTTTTCGAGAAATTTCTTCAATTTTTTTGCTTTTCTGTACAAAAAAGTGGGTAAGAGCTATTTTATTTTATATCAGATTATTATTTCTTCATTTATCATAGTTTTCCCGAATAAAAAAAAATAAAAAAAGCTATTTTCGAAAATGACGTCAGTGTGACGTCATCATAGCAGCCAGCTTCAATTTTGATATGGTGTGGCAAGTTTCAGCCCTCTAGCCTTTGCGATAGCGGGAATACCCCCCCTCCCACAGGCTGCGGTACACCCCATCTCGTCCATTGTAGATAGGGTTAAACCCACTAATAAACTTAAACTTATACGATAGTGAATCAACTCATTATTAAACCTTCTCCAACCATTGATGCTATGTCTACGTTTGGGGGGGGGGGGGTTAAATACATGTAGCTTCGTAATATTGGATATATCTGAAAGGCGGTTTGTAACATCAAATGATGTTTGATAGTTAAAAGTCGATAACCAATATGACCCGAGAATGGAAACATGAATAGTCACTAAATTGTTGAGCAAATATTCTAGTACGGCAAACAGACAACAGGATAGACATCGACGCCCCTTCGACTTCAATGGCTACGCGTTTGATTGTTGACTTTTTCGTAACTATTTTGGGGTAATCGATTGACTTGGTAGGATGTAGTCCGGAATATACAATGTGTATTTCAATTAGTTGTCATTCGTCGTTGATATTGTGCCGCTTGGAGGAGAGGCGCGTGCGTTAATTACGATACATTGTGAGGGTGCGAGAGCTGAACCAATTTGTAATTGCCGAAAGTTGTGTTACGCTATAAACAAATAAGGTAATTTAACTTGTGTAAACAAAAAACGTAATATATGAACAGGCCTCTTTGAGAAAATTTACGGCCTCTCATTGTAATTCTTGATGTTTTTTTTTCTTCTTTCTTTTTCATCTGCAGCCTTTTCGGAACTGTGTTCGTTACAAAACGAGAATGGACACCAACTCCTTCGAATTCAACATGACGGGTACTCTTCAAGAAGATGTCGATGACATCGTGTGTTCTGTACCAGCAACTATGGTGACACTGCCAAGATACATAATCACCGGAATTGTTATTGCTATTGCCTGTGCCTCGGCATTATTCAACTATTTTGTATTAACCGCGCTCTTACGAGTCCAGTATTCGACTTTAAGGGCTAAATACTTCATTCAAAATAGTGCTGTGGCGAATATGATTATGCCCACTGTGACAGCTGCTGAAACTCCTTTATTGTTGTCGGCCTTGGGAATTGAGGACTCAAATGTTAACCTGTGTTGTTCGGCCACGTACTTCGTGTTTGTCTTTTTTTGTACCTTTGTACAATTAGGTTGTACAATTTGCCTAACTTGTGATCGAATATATGCCATAGCTGCGCCGATAAGATACTATAGGATTGGTTATAAGCCCAGTGTTAAAATTCTGCTTGTCATTGCCCCCTGGTCTCTCTCGTTAGGAATTTTGTTGATATTTTTCTTTCTCAGTATTGCCTCGTCGCCAGCAGTATCTGAGTGTGATGTAGCATGTCAGTTGCTATATAATACCATTGATCTATTGTGGACATCTGGATTCGTGGATATATATATGATCACGAGCAATGGTTTGTCCTTTCTCATATACATTGGTATATTTGTAAGCTTGAAATATCATCGAGCTGGAATTCAGGGATCCTCTGACTCCAAGCTGAAAGGCGAAAGTCTCTCTATGGCCGTTTCGTTCTTTCCTGTCCTTACAAGCACACTGTGTCTGTACATACCGTCGCCGATGTTTGATTGGTTCGTTGACTGGTCAAGTCTTAGCCCTGATGAGTTTGTGATTTCCGAGATTATCTTCAAATGCTTTGACATCATTTATCTCTGTAACTGTATTATTGATCCTTTGATCATGTTATTTAGAATACGTTCAATCCGACAGAATTTGCCCTTCGATATTCCTGCTTGTTGCTGTAGGAATATCGAATCTCGGTAAATTTAAAACACTTTAAATGTAGTTGTTTTGAGGCTAAAGGCTTGCATAGATTAACATGGAATTTCAGTACTGTAATGTACCTATGTTAACAATTAATCTGTAAAACTGTTTGTCTTCTAATCTACTACAAATAATACGGTATATCGTACGATTCAAAATCGATATCAGTTATCAAAGCCGTACAGATTTAATATGATTTTAAATGCTACCACTGTAAAACGGGCCTTTACTATATATGACCTTCCGTCTTCACCTAAGACACGACACTTCCAGCGTCTGGACATTAACGAAAATATCTATAACCTTGAAATAACCCTCCATGGTAAGGGTGCGTCGAAATCCTGGGCGACCAATTTTGGAGTATGTAAGATATATACCAATACAATATTACCCCTCGAGTAACATGAACACGCCTTCGTGTTTGAATAGCAGAGAAAGACACAAGATCAATGACTTGATATGAATTAACAACAATTTGTGTACCATAAGCGGTAAGAATGGTAAATGGAATGTTGATGCTAACAACTCTAATTCCTGGTCGAGCAAGGTGGTGACGTCGCTACGGTCTTGCATACAAATTTTTGTGGTTCTTTGAATCATTGAATAGTAGTGTATTTCCTAGCGCATTCAAACGTGCAAATGTTATTCCGATTATAAAGAGAGGAGCTGAAAACTCTGACTAACTATAGGCCTATATCTCTTCTTTCTAGTATTTCTAAAGTATTCGAATGTGTTATTCATGTTAAGATGTATGCCTTTGTCAACTGCTACATTTAGTGAATTTCAGCATGGATTGTGAAAGGTCGTTCGACAACAAGTAATCTCTTGTGTCATCTTGATATGCACAGTAAGTCATTTGACGATAGAAACAGGTCGATAGTATCGACTTCTCTAAGGCTTTCGATTCCGTCTGTCACGAGCTACTCATCTACAAGTTAGAATAATTTGGGCTTAGTGGAAATCTGTTAAATTTATTGAATTCCTATCTATCTAACAGAACTCAAACAGTTGTTGATTTAAACGTAATTTATTTGTCACACGGGAAACACTTTAAGCTCGGGGCTTATAGCGTGTCTCCAAATTGTTCATATAATACATTTTACAATGTTTTGGATAAATATGTACAAGAGGAGATGTGGAAGATATCTGTATAGAACAATATATAGATTTACATGTCAGGAGTGATGTGTATCGAATGATTACTTAATAATATAAAATGATTGCATTATTAACAGTGATATCGACATGTAGGAGAGGATTGGTCGTCCAGAAGATGCTAGTAGGGCACGCTTGGATGCGCTTTGTATGACAAACATAACAAAGAGGTAGTCAAAAGGATGAAAATATTGACATCAAAACCGTTTTGTTGACGTTATATACTCACATACATTCACGGCAATCAAGTCATTTATTGCATTGCTAATTGAATGATCACCGTATAGCATTAGTGTTACAGATGGGTCGTCATGGTAGCCTGCATTTTTAGCCCACTATCACCAGATGGTGGGCTGTTCAAATCGCCTTTCGTCCGTGGTCCGTCGTCCGTCAGTCAGTCAGTCCGTCGTCCGTCGTCCGTCCGTAAACAATTCTTGTTATCGCGATTTCTCGGGAACTACTGCACGGATCTTTCTGAAATTTCGCACACATGTTTCCCTTGGGGTCTAGTTGTGCAGATAACTTTTCTAGCCCGATTCGAAAATCCAATATGGCCACAGGGCGGCCATCTTGGATTTCCCCATGAAACCTTGTTATCGTGATTTCTCAGGAACTACTGCACGGATCTTTCTGAAATTTTGTACACAGGTTCCTCTTGGGGTCTAGATGTGCAGATACCTTTTCTGGTCCGATTCGAAAATCCAATATGGCCACAGGGCGGCCATCTTGGATTTCCCCATGAAACCTTGTTATCACGATTTCTCAGGAACTACTGCATGGATCTTTCTGAAATTTGGTACAGAGATTCTCCTTGGGGCCTAGTTGTGCAGATACCTTTTCTGGTCCGATTCGAAAATCCAATATGGCCACAGGGCGGCCATCTTGGATTTCTCCATGAAACCTTGTTATCGCGATTTCTCAGGAACTACGGCACGGATCTTTCTGAAATTTGGTACACAGGTTCCCCTTGGGGTCTAGATGTGCAGATACCTTTTCTGGTCCGATTCGAAAATCCAATATGGCCACAGGGCAGCCATCTTGGATTTCCCCATGAAACCTTGTTATCACGATTTCTCAGGAACTACTGCACGGATCTTTCTGAAATTTGGTACACAGGTTCCTCTTGGGGTCTAGATGTGCAGATACCTTTTCTGATCCGATTCGAAAATCTGATATGGCCACAGGGTGGCCATCTTGGATTTCCCCATGAAACCTTGCTATCACGATTTCTCAGGAACTACTGCATGGATCTTTCTGAAATTTGGTACACATATTCCCCTTGGGGCCTAGTTGTGCAGATACTTTTTCTGGTCCGATTCGAAAATCCAATATGGCCACAGGGCGGCCATCTTGGATTTTCCCGTAAAACCTTGTTATCGCGATGTCTCAGGAACTACTGCACGGATCTTTCTGAAATTTGGTACACAGGTTCCTCTTGGGGTCTAGATGTGCAGATACCTTTTCTGGACCGATTCGAAAATCCAATATGGCCACCAGGCAGCCATCTTGGATTTTCCCGTAAAACCTTGTTATCATGATTTCTCAGGAACAACTGCATAGATCTTTCTCAAATTTGTTACGCAGGTTCCCCTTGGGGTCTAGTTGTGCAAGAAACCTTTTTTGGTCCGATTCGAAAATCCAATATGGCCACAGGGCGGCCATCTTGGATTTCTCCATGAAACCTTGTTATCGCGATTTCTCAGGAACTCGGGCACGGATCTTTCTGAAATTTGGTACACAGGTTCCCCTTGGGGTCTAGATGTGCAGATACCTTTTCTGGTCCGATTCGAAAATCCAATATGGCCACAGGGCAGCCATCTTGGATTTTCCCGTAAAACCTTGTTATCATGATTTCTCAGGAACAACTGCATAGATCTTTCTCAAATTTGTTACGCAGGTTCCCCTTGGGGTCTAGTTGTGCAAGACACCTTTTTTGGTCCGATTCGAAAATCCAATATGGCCACAGGGCGGCCATCTTGGATTTCTCCATGAAACCTTGTTATCGCGATTTCTCAGGAACTACGGCATGGATCTTTCTGAAATTTGGTACACAGGTTCCCCTTGGGGTCTAGATGTGCAGATAACTTTTCTGGTCCGATTCAAAAATCCAATATGGCCACAGGGCAGCCATCTTGGATTTCCCCATGAAACCTTGTTATCACGATTTCTCAGGAACTACTGCACGGATCTTTCTGAAATTTGGTACACAGGTTCCTCTTGGGGTCTAGATATGCAGATACCTTTTCTGGTCCGATTCGAAAATCCAATATGGCCACAGGGCGGCCATCTTGGATTTCCCCATGAAACCTTGCTATCACGATTTCTCAGGAACTACTGCATGGATCTTTCTGAAATTTGGTACACAGGTTCCCCTTGGGGTCTAGTTGTGCAAGAAACCCTTTTTGGTCCGATTCCGAAATCCAATATGGCCACTAGGCAGCCATCTTGGATTCCCATATGAAAACTTGTTATCGAGATTTCTCAGGAACTACTTCATGGATCTTTCTCAAATTTGGTACACATGTTCCCCTTGGGGTCCAGTTGTGCAAGAAACCTTTTTTGGTCCGATTCCAAAATCCAATATGTCCATCAGGCGGCCATCTGGGATTTCCCCATGAAACTTTGTTATTGCGATTTCTCAGGAACTACTGCATGGATCTTTGTTAAATTAGGTACACAGGTTCACCTTGTCGTCTAGTTGTACAAGATACCTTTTCTGGTCCGATTCGAAAATTCAATATGGCAAAACAGGCCGCCATCTTGGAGTTTCCCATGCAAATTTGTTATCGTGATTTCTCAGGAAGTACTGCATGGATCTTTCTCAAATTTGGTACACAGGTTCCCCTTATGGTCTAGTTGTGCAAGGTACCTTTTTCGGTCCGAATCGAAGATCCAATATGGCCACAAGGCGGCCATTTTGAATTTCCCCTTGAAACATTGTTACCGTGAATTCTTGGGAAATATTTCATGGATTTTTCTGAAATTTGGTACACGGGTCTCACATGGTATTTTGGTATTCTCAAGTGACGTTGCATCACAAGAGTCGGCGGATCAAACGGTGGGGCATATTCTATATATTGACTATAGAGAATATCCGTACCTTCACCTTTCATATCAAGGAGTTCAAATAATTCTGAATTAAAATGTATTTCTTCAAATTTTAAATCAGCCTTCTTTAGTCCATGCAGTAGCTAGTGAACTGCTCCACCGTTTCGTATGCCGATCTCAGTCTTGTGACTCAATGTCACAACTCGACAACTGTAGACTACTGGATGTTTCGATCCAAGGGAGATAATCAGGATCCAGGCACTTTTGAAGTTTCAACATTACTGCGCGGACCGGATCCCTTCAGTATTAAGCATTATTGTACGATCTTACTATTTTCGAGCATGGTATCTTGATTTACATGTAAACAGTATATGTATGTCACCAGGAAACAGGGATCGGCGAACAGGCAGAGCCTATTTGAACGCCTCTCCCAACAGACATACTACATATACATGTACAATTACAAGATGACAGACAACAGTGAGTAGAATAAGAAACAGTTACAAACACAATAATTAACATGCAGCTGCATGGTATCTTAAAAGAGATATCTCAAAATAGCCCAAGAAACAGAACAGAATTAGCATTCGTTCCTAATTATAAAATCTGAAGTATGTTTCATAGCTCATGCCAAAGTGTCAAAGAGATTGGTCTTCGCTTCCAGTACCCAATAATGACACGTGCAAAAAAAATAAATAAAAAAAATACTACAAAACGAAGGCGAAGGATCCTCGGTACATGTACATTCACTTTCAGACTAACTTTGCTCATTTCTCTTGTATTATAACAACCGACATAAGTAAAGTTTCTAGAAATCTTGAAACTCCTGAAACTTATTATCATATCTTGGTGTTTTTCAGTGGCCTTTTTCAATCTTTTTCACTCAGATTCGAAATTCTGTAAACAAAATTACAAATCAATTGTCTGTTCTTAGTAACAATGGACAAAAAGATCCTCTAGTCATTAGCTTACAATTATCGGACAATGGTGGGCACCAAGATCCTTCAGGATCTCTCGTTTATATTATCTAGCATTGTACGGTGTAGATTAGCATAAATTGGACATTCTGGTAGGTAGTGAGCGGCGGTTTCGTCGCTGTGACCACATGTGCATCTGGATGAATCAGTAATGTAATTAAGAAACAGGTCTACAGCCGTTCCGAAGTCTGCTTAGAATGATATTACACGTTCGTTCTCCTACATAGTACCAACTGGGGGGACTAATTTTACTGTACATCTTAAGCAGTTTCAGTTTGAATTTGTCACTATCTTGAGTTGTTTTTATGTCATCTGGCAGTGAATTCCAATCTCGGACAGTTTGCGGGAAAAAGGACTTTCGAAAAGATCCAGTCCTGCAACGGAATGGTGTCAAGTTTGCGGCAGTTCGAACTGGGTATGGGTTTCTAGAAGTCGTGGACTGGGGTAATCGCAGATTTAGTCTGGTGTTTGAGCTATCATTTAAAATCCTATGAAACATGACTAGTCGGTGGATAAAACGTCGTTTACTTAATTCTATAAAACCAGATTCTTCATATAATAGGACGGTCGCTGTACTTTTAGTATCATTTAAAATCCTATGAAACATGACTAGTCGGTGGATAAAACGTCGTTTACTTAATTCTATAAAACCAGATTCTTTCATATAAAAGGACGGTCGCTGTACTTTTAGTCAGGCCTGTAATAGTTCGTAAAGATTCTTTTTGTATGTTTTCGATGGCGTTAGCTTGAAAATCACTCATGTTGTCCCATACAACGTCGGCGTATTCAAGGGATGGTCTTATGAGGCTTTTGTACATTATCTCCAGGCATTTTCCATCAAGACGATACTTCAGCCCTCGAAACATAGACAATTTCTTTTGTGCTGTCGAAATAAGACTGTTTATATGGTCGTGCCAAGTTACTTGGCTGTTTAGAATAAGACCAAGATGTTTGTGAGAATTACATGTTTCAATTGTAGAATTAGTAAATTTGAAGGTCATTTGTGCTGGCTGTCTGCGCTTAGATGCAAACAGTTGTTATTAATGGCAATTCGTCCAATGCTTTTAAAAAACTTCCGGCGTTTCTCATTTTTTCGTATTAGGACCACTACTGTTTGTCTTGTACATAAATGACCTTCCGGTAGTTCTTTCATATTCTATCACAGCTATGTGTGCCGATGACTGTATCTGGAAACTTGTGGTATTTGGAATCTTGTTCTTAATGTTATGAAAATTTAAAATATCACATTATTGAATGAGAAAAATATTATAGAGCATCAATATACACCGCAGGACTAACTCGAGTTTCTGAAGTCAAGGACCTTGGTGTAATCTTAACGTTCGGTCTTAACTTCAAAAACATATTGAAACCATGTGCAGTAAATCTTTTAAGATTATGGGTCTTGTAAAACGATGTTGTAAATAGTTTATCCCTGTGATTTCTTTGTATATATATCTCTTGTTCGAAACCGACGGGAATACTCTTCGTCAGTATGGTCCTCACACTGTAGATACTTATCTGATAATGTAGAAAAGGTACAGAAGAGTTTTATCAAATATTCATGTTACAAGACTGGTGTATGCTACGATTAGACAAACCCTATTTAACCCTATTCACTCACTCACGATTAGACAAGTTCTATTGGTGAAAGAGATGACAACCATTGCTCTTACTGCGCACCAGGAAAAGAAGCGATTGAACACTTATTTTATTTGTCCTGTTGTACAAATTTTATGGTTCGATTTGCAGATATGGATGAATGAAACCAAAAAAAAATCCGCGGTGATCTCTAAAAAAAACAATATAATAGCGGGTTGGGTAGACATCAGTACTTCCAAAATACTCTGATGTTGGTAGCAAAACGATATATATACAACAAAAAAAAGAACTAAATTCAGCACCAGTCCCAAATTGAAAAGATATTATCCTCCATAAATGACGCTGAATAAATATTTCCTATGAAATCGATTTCAGTTAAAGGCCACTTTGAATAAGTGAACTTTGACTGAAGCCGTCGGCATAATCTTTGTTTTAAAATCGTTTGCCAAAAATGGGCAACTATTTTTTTTGATTTCAAGATGTCAAATTCCATATTAAAGATGTACTTTTTTATACCTCCACAAGTTTGCTTGATGAAAACACATTTTTGCTTTATATAAATATTTTATATATGTACGTTCAATTCTGTGCGATTTTTTTTGCATCATACGACGTGGAGATAGTATCTTAGTGTAATATATCTGACGATAATATGCAGATAAACATTAAAAACTATGTATATAAGTGGATAAACCGATATCAATGCATGTATGTAATCTGATGTATTATTGTGTTTATTCTATTTTGAGACACCACTTGAGAAATTCCATTGTATGTGGGTTATATGTATAGATGTTTATATGTATGTACGATTTCGTATCGTATAACGTCATGTTTGGTATTGTAGTATTTGTTTTTATATCTTTCTATATTTTCATTGTATTCAATATATTTGTGATAATAAAAAAAATAATAAAAAAGTTATATTAGTGCTTGTACTCATTTTAATTTACCGTGCTTATCTCAGCGACGAAACGTTTTAGACCTCTCTTTTATGCATGGTGTTTTAGCTATGAAATATGATTTTGCCTATCTTTTATCCTAAATGTCATTTCATGCACCGACCAGACATCTACACAATCCAACTTTGTTTTGCATATCTGTCAGCAGAATTAATGTTAGAAAGTTTTCGTTTCGCCTAGGGGGATGTGTATTTATAATGATATTTCCAACTTGCATGTGGCTGATATGTTTAGCTCTGCAAGTACTTTTAAAATGCAAGTGTCTAGACAATTTTACTGATTTTAAAGGATGCATACATTTATAATCGTATATCGGAAGTGATTGCTAAACACGTGAATATGTTTCACCTGCATATGGAAATTCTAAAAGCTGTTTACAAAATTATGTTTACATAATTAAAAAAATAATCTGATCAGTTTTGCACAGTTGTATATTATCTTTTATGTTGCACTGTATATAGCGCTGCATGGGAGTCTGTTACTGGACGTCGTGTATGTTGGCTCCTTCAATGAATAAATAAATAATAAATAAATATATAAATAAATGGAATGACGGGTTTGAGGACATATTATCATCAATAATTTGGGCTTCGATAGACATTACAGAACGAGGAATTGCTTGAGAATATCATTAACTACGGTTGTATTAAGGTCTATCCATATCTGCATCGACCAATCTGCATCGAGATTGGAAACATCAATAGTCCCCAAATAGTTAAGCAAATATTCTAGTAAGTCAAAGAGGCACCAGGGCAGAAAAAGACGACCCTTCGACTTTAAAGGTTACGTGTTCGATTGTTATGTAATGGCTATTAGACAACGGGACATATGGCCTACTTTGGGGTACTCAAATGACTTGCTAAGATGTAGTCCGGAATAAACAGTGTTGGTTTCAAAAGGGTTTCGTCGTTCGTCGTTAGTACTGTCCCGGTTGGATGAGAGGCACGTGCCATTATTACGAGACAGTGTGAGGTTATAAGAGTTGGGTCAAACTACAATTGCCGAAAGTTGTGCTACGCTATAAACTAATACGGCACTAGAACTTCTTTAAACGAATACGTTATTTAATATATGAACAGAGAAACCTCTATGAGACGATTTACGATCGTCCAATGTAATTCTTGAAGTTTTTTCTTTATGTTTTATCTGCAGGGACAAATAGCACCAAAGGTAGCCTCTTTGGAATTGCGTTCTTTATAAAATGTAAATGGACAGCAACTCATTCGAATACAACTTGACATTTGCTGTAACCATGTTGACACTGCCAAGATGCAGATTCACCGAAATTACTATTGCTCTTGTTTGTGCCTCGGGTTTGTGTACGAGTCCAGTTTTCGATTTTAAGTGGTGTGGCGAATATGCTTATGCCCATTTCCGTAGCTGTTGACATCCTTTTCTTGTTGTCGGCCCTGATAATTGCTGACTTTAGTATTATCGTGTGTTTCTGGACCACGAACACCGGGTTTGTTTATTTCTGTTGCTTTGTGCAAGCAGGCTGTACAATTTGTACAAGTTGTGATCGAAAATATGCAAACGCTGCGCCGATGTTATACTACAGGGCTGGTCATAAACCTTGTGTTAAAATCCTGTGTGTAGTGACCCACTGGGCTACAATGTTTCTCGTTGGGAATTTTGTTGATGTTCTTGTTTCTCAGTATTGCCTCCTCATCAACTGTATCTGAATGTGTGGCATGCCAGTTGCTGTTTAATGCCACCAAACTGTTGTGGTAATCTGGATTCTCGGATATATACATGTAGTTGCTGAATGGTGAATATTTCTATAAACGTCCTACCAAATGCCAGTATGACACTTTTTGAGTTCAGACAGATTCTTCTTGTTTTCATTACTATCCCATCAGGAATGTTTATCTGATGTGCATTTTCCATGTCAGTTGCCACATTGTTACCAAGTCCACATCGCATATTGTTGATGGAAGAACATCTCACATTTAATGTCATTCGCGGTGAGAGCATCACCTCAGTTTTGGGTATGCAGTCTATGCATTTAGCAAGGTACTTTAACAGAGCGGAATGGAAGGAAAAACATGGGATCATCATTTTCAAAGCGATGTTGGTTCTGAAAATGTCCCCTTCATGGGTGGCATCTTTCGGTGTGATGAACAGGAAATACAGCTGTAGGAAGTTTCTGACGTAATTTTCTAAGCCATCTGGTGCCTGCAATTTCAGAGTAAGTCCAGGAATCTGTATGAGGAGGATGCCACGCTAATCATGTTGGGTTTTCGTGATGCTTATGTTTTTGTAATGACTCTCATTCACTTGGAGCTGAAAGTGGACAGATGATTTCCCAGGGCCAGACAACGCTGCCGACGTGTAGATTTTTGATTCACCGAAACAGAGATCTAGGTTGGTTTTCTAGTAACAGTCTACACATTCAGCAGAAAATAAGATGTAATAGGCAAAATCACATGATGTATATTCAATAATTCTTCAATTTAATGATGTCTTAACTTATCCATTACAAATAATGTTCAGATCTGGGTAGGGCATCTTCCCACCTAAAAATAGTGAAGGGACTCGAGAAGCTGGTGACACCTAAGCATTAGAAATGCCTCATTTGTGCAGTTTTTTCCCACAATCAGGTGATATAAAAATTCAAGAGATAATTTGCAATCGATTGGATGATAAACAGAGTGGCTTAATAACTGGTTTGATGGGTAGAATTTAACGTTATCCTCGACAATTTCTCAGTGACATCAAGACTACCCAGTGATATTATACTCACACGGGGTCAACCAGTCCATGACCTATTCTGTTTTTTTCTGATCTTCAAGAGAGGAAGATAAAAGTCTCATTTTTCTTGTCTTTGGTAAGGCCCAGCTCGGGTTCCAAATCCCGAACCTTCTGATGGAGTGTTCATCATTGATTTCCAGGTTGGGATAACCCACGTGTAAGCGTATCAATATTATTTCCTGCCCTGACACTGGTGACAAAGAAATACACATAGGCACTATAGGAATAATCAGATATTATCAACGAGAAACATACATTGATTGTTGTTGGTCCCAGCACAAAATTAAAAAGGCCATCCATGAGGTTTTCAAATGCAGCCATATGTTTTCCTGTATGTGTGCGTTGGATACCAGGAGGGGGTTGGTTCTGTGTTGCATTGCTGGTGGATGACTGCATGCCGAAATACTTCAGCGCTGCTTCAATGACATAGGCCCTGTCCGCCGGCTGAATGAATTCGTGAATCTTGTTATCGTTCACACTTTCTGCTTCAATAAGTATTCTCATGTAAACCCAGTTAATGATCCCGGGCCTTTTTAAGGTTGAGAAACTTATTACACAGTTTCGAGATAGAGAAAATAAAATAAAAATAGATATTACTTGTGTACAGTCAACACGTTATACTCCTCCCCCACCCGCTCCGCCCCCAAACACCCACAATAAAGAGTCTTTAGACACACCGATTCAAATTTATACACGCTAAATCTAACAGGGTATGGTGAACTCTCAGAAATTTGCATGGGACAGTGCTAGAGCGGCCAGGGTCTTATCGCCCATTGGTCAGGTTAGAAAGTATTACCCCCAATAAATCCATTTGAGTATGGAACAGCTCAACAATAACTAGCTCAAGGATGTCAAACCGCTTCTCTGGAGTATAAGCACTTTAGCCCCTTTGTAATCGCACCCGAGTTAATTGGTCCACATCAACTGAGACATGGATGTCATCGAGATCTGATGCTAGGAGAATATCAGAAAATACTTTCAGTACATTGTTAATACTATATGACATTGGCCAAGTACTGAAGTATCAATCTGATTCCTGAATAGTCACGTGAATCTAAAATACTTGAGAATCACAGCGCCTGATATTTGATATTCTCATTTTCGATGAAATATTCAGTTTTTCGATAAATGTTACTTTAGAGAATGGTAGGTCTATTGCATCTTGGGCCGCCAGGCAGCTCGCACAGATATTGATATAAAATTGCGATTTCTAAATTTGTGTTAACTGGGAATACTTAATTTACATGTAGAATGGCAGCTGCATAATCACAAGTGTAATTGGCTGAGAAACACATTTCATAAAGATAACCATATACACCATAATGCATAATGTACAAATAGACCGGTCCATAAGACAGAGCTGTACTTTGAGCAAAAACTATCAAATCCCTTCGTTGTTCAAATTATTAATATATATGTCATGTTCGGAACATAACCTGTTTGGTCCAGCAGTCTGTATAGCTAAGATAACAGCATGACCAATACCTAAAATGTGAAGTACCACTAATAATCATGGCGGAATTAGGTGGTTGAGAAAAATGCATGCAAGTCAGGTACTGGTGTTCAATGGATTTTTTAATGCACTCAACTAATTATGAAATGAAGCAGTCTGACATAAAACAAATAACATGCTATTTGGATCTTGCATGAGCATGTTGTAGCAAAATTATGGTTCTTGTCGGCATGTGCAAACTGAAATTTCACACAGATTTAATATTAACCCATTATAGATGCAATATTGTTAGGAGATGGAAAAAAGTAGTCAGCTACATGTACATGCGCTTGATCTGAAATTGTTTGTGACAAAATAAAATAACCACCCATGAGATCTTTGTCAGATTGCCCCATTGCTGGAAAACCTGTTTATTTGAGGGGCAATAGTATTAACCAAGATGTTATGCTTTATTTTCCGAGAATTTTCTGTGTCTTGAAGTGCTGAATTACATGCTTGTTTATAGAGATTTACTCATGAGATGAAAGTCAACAGATTAGAATGGAATAAGTAGATATGTCCATGAATAAATTATTGGAATATGCATATGTATCAAAGTAAGCTGCCTTTGACACGAGAGTTCATATCATAATCAGCAGTTTCTTCCAAATGATGAAATATAATTTAGTAGAAACATGATCAAAATTCACAATAATGAACAGAAGCCATCTTTTGCTTTGTTCTTCATCCTTTGGTCATTTGTTGACACCTGCATCTATTGTTCCATCTTTGTCGCTGCTGACTGCTTTGATGATTCTCGCTTGGCTATGGCTTGCATACTTCTTTGTATTTTCTTCACCAAGGTGACATGGATCTGAGTTAGTCTGCCCAGCAGCAGCAAAAGATGCTTCAATTTTGCCCGGAGTAATATGAGTCACTCATGAAACAGAGCTTGATTAGACTTGAAAAAAGAAGAGCAAATACATATATTAGACCAACAAAATAAACTATTTCCAGTAAGCATATGCACCGCTTTAAACACTGTCAACACTTCTTCCCCGCCAAGATGAAAATGATCTCCATTGCCCAAGACAAAAACCAATAGCCTTGATATTGCCAGTACTGTGATACTTGTAGCTTTAGAAAATGCCCCTAGCTGTTTAGAAAAAAAAATGAATGAATACTATTGCGTCATAAATTCTACATGCATTGGTGCATCCCTAATTTCCAACCCTGTTGCGAGTTCTGAAAGTTAATACATGCTGTAGCAGAGCATGTTCTATAATGGTGGTAGACCGTGATAAATAATATGCAGTGAAACCTGCGTATACCGACCATGCTCGGGACCAGATTAGTGTGTCGGTGCTGACACGATTCTGGTTTTTCAAGTCCAAAATACTTCAAATTTACGTATTTAGGGCAGGATAATGTCGGTATTTAGAGGTTGGTCGGCTTAGCCAGGTGTCGGTATTCACATGTTTTACTGTAGTATGATGATTAAAGTATGTGTATTAACAGAGCGGTTATTAACTAGGCTACCTGATTATCTGCATGACAACGAACATGAACTGATATGAAAACCCCTTGGACAACTGATGCCCGCTTGTCCATCCTGTGCATCATCATACCGACCACTTTGCGATTGTGGCGATATCTTGTTCTGTCCAAGTAGACCCTCTGTGAAGGTTATTCTTAGTTCCTCAACAGATAAAGTTAATTGCTCTGATACACTACTGGTATGCCTGATGTATATTTCTGCTGAACGGAGTATATTCTGAGCCACAGTTTTGTTTTCCTCTTCGCTGCATCACCAGGGGTTTCAACTCCTCTCGTACGACAGACTGCCTCTGCTTCGATGAGACTACAGAAGACAGTGTGACCGTCTTGAATTTAGCGAAACATTCGAGCTTCCTGTCACATGCGTCACAGACTTACGTATTTTCAGCTACATCAGTTAGTCCAACCCCCAATTTGTAATGCATTTTAAATACATATTGTTTCCTGAATGATTTTAAACCGTTCAGCCTGTATGAGTATTTTTCCTGCACTTCGCACAAACTATAGCCTTCCGATGCGTCAACATGCTTCTGATCAAGCTCCAACAAAGCCGCCATATTGACTGATCATATGATCTAGTCATACGTCACATGACTGCGTTATTGTCCAATATGGAGTTCATGAAATTCGAGGGATTATGTGCAACCGGAGATCCCCAAGAAGTTGCGAATGCGGATGGGTCATGTAACCGAAACATCACAGCACGATCAATATTCGGTGAAAATGGGCGGAATTTTTCAACCTATCCAGCGATTAGATTGTACATGTACGCGCATACATTTAGTAGTATATTGATAGATTTACCCCATCTACTAGGTTACAGACAATCAAATGGGGAAACACTCCGTTTACCTCTAAACGTAATCTTGCCAAAGATCAGAAAACGAAATCGCAAAAGTTTTGGCACTCATGGAAAAATCATTCCAACAGGCATTGTTTCAGTGGAGTGATTTACGCGTACGACCGAATAATCAGTGAGAATCTCATGTTTTCGTATGCGTTGTCGCAGCACAATCTTTTTCCTACAATAATACAATCTCTTATGCTACGTTTTGCATAGTGTGTCTAATTGCCCTTAACCGAGGGCTACGAGTCTTTTGGACGCCATTATGTTCAAATGAACAGTGACGATCAAAGCGTAACTGAGCGTAAAAGTTCGATTTTCACTGCCGAAGCCAAAGCTCTATGGTTAGCTTTAGAAGGTATTCGGTCTACTATAGGAGGAAAATATATCATGTTCTCATATTCACTGTCATGCCTTCAATCGATTGAGAGTGAAACTTCAACTCACCCCACCATTTTGAACATTCTCCAATTATATGATCGTAGACTTCATCAACAGATTGATGGGTTTTATTGGTTCCCTAGCCACGTTGGCATGAAAGGAAATACTGAAGCTGACGAAATGGCTAAGGCAGCCCCAGATAATCAGGTTGATCCTGTTGGAATCCGAAAAGCGAGTTCAGACCCTCTATCTGTGTTTATGTGAGAAAGCCATTTCAATCTTTATGTGGATGCTGTAGACTATAAACTTCAAGAGTTTCAAAAAGTTGTAGGATGTATTCATCTGAGTAGCCAGAAACGTTTCGATCAAGCCATGATCAGGCGATGTAGAATCGGCTATACCCGATTAACTCACGAATATTTACTAAAGCAGGAACCAGCCCCAAAGTTTTAACCATGCCACAAAGATCTCTCAGTGAAATATATTCTGATAGACTGTATAGATTTTATGATTGTTTTAGCGGATCAGGTCAATTATACACAACTCATCATTCTACAGTTCATAGTCTAGTGTATTATTATATCAGTTGGGGTTGAGAAAGGTTTCTAAGAGTTAGGTATAGTTCATTTGAAGCCCACGAATGACTGTAATACATAATGCTAATATCGCGGATGAGCGAAATCAGTCATAGGCTACGTCACGTTGGTTCATTCCGGAGGTATAGAAATTATTCTAACTACTTTGGAGGGTGATTGAGTAGTGCAACACGAGGATATGTGTATACATATTAGGTAATAACGTTTTCTCCAAACTGCTGTCCAGTGTCACCGGGTACTGTACGTGAAAGTAAACAGATGACGAGTTTGTATTACTTCTGCAAAATATATGACACAACGTACAAGTGTCGGCGAGCAAGGAACTGGAGCCTAGTTATGGTTTCAGGTTACAACAATCAATTGGTACAAATAAATCATTACGTTGGCAGTTAATACGAATAAATCATTACGTTCGGCTGTTCATATGAATAAATCATTCCAATAAACAATCAGTAGTTTATTTATCCAAGGAGTGGTACATCAACAGCGACACAGATAATTCAACAGGTTGTCATTTATCAAATCCGTTAAATATGAATCAGAGGTCTGGAATAGATTGGATAATATACAAACATTACAATTAGCAATACTCTAACCATACGTGAGATATAACAGATACCCACAAACTGTATAAAGCAACATACCTGCAAAATATATGACACAACGTACAGGTGTCGGCGAACAAGCGACTGAAGCAAACTCGCTTTACAGGTAGGTGGCTCATACACTTAAACCTGTCGATGCAGCACAGACCAAGCAAGACTAATTAGAATTCCAAAGTCCATGCAAAAAATATTCTAAGACGTCCAGGCCAGAGTCACCTGAAGTAGTTTAAAATATACAAGCTGAGTAGCTAGCAGGTCCTCCGCCAAGTAGCCTGTTTGAGAGCATGCAGCATATACGCTTCCATTATCTCCTTAAATATAACTTGGAAAGTGGATATGTGTATGTGGAAAGAGACATTTATCTGGAATTGTTGAGACAATTTGAGGAGGTTTGGGAAGCAGTAATGGAATGTAACACGTCTGTAGTTGTATATGGATTTGTGGATGGTGAGGTTTATAAATCGATGGGTGGAATAGATCAAGATATCGCGTTCACAACACAGACGGGTACAATATGGGTGAGTGAAATCCAAGATGGTCAATGGCAGCCATCTTGGATTACATACTACCTCAATGAAAATCAATACCAATGGCTGTCTAACTGATGTGAAGCACCCTCTCGAGTTTGAAGTCGATTGATCAAATTGTTCTAGAGATATCACGTTCACAAGATCCGAGATGGATGGAATCCAATATGGTCAATGGCAGCCATCTTGGATTACATACCTCAGTGAAAATCAATACCAATGGCCGTCTGACTGATGTGAAGAACCTTCCCAAGCTTGAAGTTGATTGGTGGAATTGTTCTCGAGATATCGCGTTCACAAGATCTGGGACGGATGGATTTCAATATGGTCAATGGCAGCCATCTTGGATTACGTACCTCTGTGAAAATCAATACCAATGGCCGTCTGACTGATGTGAAGAACCTTCCCAAGCTTGAAGTTGATTGGTGGAATTGTTCGTGAGATATCGCGTTCACAAGTTGTGGGACGAACAGTATCCAATATAGTCGATGGCGGCCATCTTGGAGTACGTACCTCAGTGAACATCAATACCAATGGCCGTCTAACTGATGTGAAGCACCGTCTCAAGTTTGAAGTCGATTGGTCGAATTGTTCTTGAGATATCGCGTTCACAAGATGTGGAAAGAACAGAATCCAATATGGTCGATTGCGGCCATCTTGGATTACGTACCTCAGTGAAAATCAATACCAACGGCCGTCTAACTGATGTGAAGCACCTTCTCAAGTTTGAAGTCGATTGGTCGAATTGTTCTTGAGATATCGCGTTCACAAGATGTGGGACGGACAGAATCCAATATGGTCGATGGCGGCCATCCTGGATTACGTACCTCAGTGAAAATCAATACCAATGGCCGTCCAACTGATGTAAAGCACCTTCTCAAGTTTGAAGTCGATTGGTCGAATTGTTCTTGAGGTATCGCGTTCACAAGGTGTGGGACGGACAGAATTCAATATGGTCGATGGTGGCCATCTTGGATCACGTACCTCAGTGAAAATCAATACCAATGGCCGTCTAACTGATGTGAAGCACCTTCTCAAGTTTGAAGTCGATTGGTCGAATTGTTCTCAAGATATCGCGTTCACAAGATGTGGGACGGACGGACGGACGGAAGGACGGACGGAAGGATGGACGGAAGGACGGACGGCTAGCATTTCCAAGTCCTCCTACCACTTCGTGGCGGAGGACAAAAAGAAATAAGACCTCCGAGCGGTGCGGTGCTTGGAATATAAATAAGAATCCAGCACACCTCGAAAATAGTGACCTAAAGCCGAGCGCGCAGCATATTAAAAGCCGAGGCGAGAAATGCAAAAAACAGAAGAGGTTAAATAAACCACCGCATCGTCTTAAATGGTGGTCCACATAACGGAGCGATACACCCTAGACAACCAAACATCCATTATTAGAGTTAGTACATCGTTATATGCTAAAGGTGTTAGCAATGTGATGATTATGCGATGATATGAAAATGAACGTATTTATAAAACAAAAACAAAATTGACATTGTAACATCAGGATTTGCAACATTTATTTCAGAAAGGCTGTATTTTACAGTTCCGACTGCAAACACAAATAGAAACTTCTAAAGTTGAAACTCTGTAGTGTTCTAATTTTCTTCATCATGCTATATGCATCAGCATGTATGTCTCATACTGGTGTTTGGTGACACATTTTAAGAAAAGATTGTACCTGCGTTTTTAAAATTAAAAAAAAATCCTCACGACTTGAAGCAGAAGCTAGAGCGATATATATATTGATTGTACTGATTGTGTTACACGCATTTGGCATAACCCTGTACATCGTGACGTTGATGGGAGAAACTTTACATATTATTCTTAGTCATGCATCCATATATACGTGTCTCGGAAATTGACTATGAGGGTCGTCTGTATGGATGGAAAAAACGTCTCCAGACATACGTTTATAAAATCTGAATAATTCTATGCATTCAGTGCTAGGTTTCCATCTGCTTGCGTAAAGCTACACTGAAATACTGTGTCCACGAGTACCACCTGCCGGTCTGTACAGCGAGACCATTGTGGTGAAAATTCAGAATCAGTTAAAAGTGTTTCTTTGAATCAATTAAAATTCCCGCAATTTCCTATGTTTAATTCGGTTAATAAGTTTCTCGGGTTATCTCTGTCCGAATTCATTCCGTTTGCCCCGTTAGCATCAACGCTGTTCTTTTCTCATTCTTAAACAATCAGAGGAGAAATAATTTAATTCGACACGTCAACTGTACTGGTCTTCAATGACAGTATTTTCGTAAAATATATATCCCATCGGAGGAAAGTCTATCTCAGAAAAAGACTTTGTGAAACACAAATTCATATAAGTGTACATTTTACCATCAAGATAGAGAATATTTCTTTCATATTCGTGTACCACGTTTTATGTTTGGAAATAATTACATGTAGTGAGCACACTGCTTGGCAGGAAATTCGGAAGTGTTATGAAAGCGAGAGATCCTGAAGGATCTTGGCGCTCACCATTGTCCGATAATTGCAAGCTAATGACAATGGGATATTTTTGTCCATTGTTACTAAGAACAAACGATTGATTTGTAATTTTGTTTGCAGAATTTCGAATTTGAGCGAAAAAGATCGAAAAAGGGACACCGGAAAACACGAAGATATTATCTTTCTAAGTTTCAGGGGTTTCAAGATTTATAGAAACTGTACTTTATGTTGGTTGTTATAGTGCAAGTGAAATGAGCATAGTTAGTCTGAAAGCGAATGTCCGGAGGATCATTCGTCTTCATTTTGTAGTATTTTTTTTTTGCACGTGTCATCAATGGGTACTGGGAGCGAAAACAAATCTCTTTGACACTTTGGCATGAGCTATGAAACATAGTTTTACAAAGTAGGAACGACTGATAATTCTGTGCTGATTACTGGGCTAGTTTGAGATATCTCTTTTAAGAAACCCTGCTCGAAAATAGTAAGATTGTACAAAACTTAATACTGAAGAAATCCGGCAGTGCAATAATGTTGAAACTTTGAAAGTGTCTGAATCCTGATTATCTCTATTGGATCGAAACACGCAGCAGTCTACCGTTGTCGGGTTGTGAAGTTGTGTCACAAGAGTGTAGCCGACCCTTCGGCGGACGAAACGGTGGGGCAGTTCACTTGCAATGGCTTGGACTAAAGTAAACTGATTTGAAATTTGAAGAAGTACAGTTTAGTTCGGAATCATTTGAAATCCTTGATATAGAAGGTGAAGGTATGGATATTCTCTATAGTCAATACATAGAATATGTCCCACCGTTTGATCCGCTGACTTTTGTGACGCAACGCCACAACTCGGGGATACCGTATTAATGTAAAGCCTAACTTGGATTTTCGAATCGGACCAAACACATATCTTGCACAACTAGGCCCCATGTGGGACCTGTGTACCAACTTTCAGAAAAATCCATGGAGTAGTTTCTAAGAATTCACGACAACAATGTGTCAAGGGAAAATTCAAGATGGCCACCTGGCAGCCATATTCGATTTTCGAATCGGACCCAAAAAAGATATCTTGCACAACTGGACCACAAGGGGACCAGTGTACCAAATTTGAGAAAGATCCATGCAGTACTTCCTGACAAATTACGATAACAAAATTTCATGGGAAATCCAAGATGGCCGCCTGGTGGCCATATTCGTTTTTGCAATCGAACCAGAAAAGGTACCTTGCACAACTAGACCACAAGGGGAACCTATGTACCAAATTTGACGAGTTGTTCCCGAGAAAATGTTTAATTCCGACTGAAATAATGTCAGTCCATCATTTCTCCGTACATAGCCAACGATTTTATCATTAAAAATCTATTTGCCATGACGCTCACGTCACAGTTCATATATACATTAAAGGGAGACAACGCCTCGACTGCGCATGCGCAACATGACCCCATTTACCGTTCTTACCACTTGATCGGAAGTGACTACGCACCGGATGAGACCTTCGACCTGGAAGTGATATTTGACCCGGACGTGACCGCAACTGTACGTGACGTCATCGCCCTACTTCTCCCCTCTTTCTCCCAACAATGATACGAGATTTCGCAATTACGCTGCATTATAGTTACGTAGTTATCGTCTATTGCAAAGTACATGTGGTATGTCCTCGGTTGAGTGTCAAATGTCTTTCCGCAACAATCGATATAGTGGCTCCACGTATGCGCTTCGCGGCACACCGACCAATTCAATTGCCTCCAGAGTAAAGTTTCCATATAAGGCCATATTCTAACGTTATAAACCAGTGATTGGAGATATGCATATCCGAAAAAAACAGTGTCACATGCCATATATAGGAATGAACTCTTACATGCACTCTCGTATGTATGCATTTGATGTATGTGAATATTTATTATGCCGGCCTTGCGGGTTCATTTCTCTACCAGTTTTTCAATGAAAGCACGGTTGAATGACTGAAGTACATGTACAAATGGAGTGTATATAATAGGCGCCGCATTTGAATTCAGCTTACAATACATCGTCGCCTGCAGACATATTTAAGTCGCTTTTTATATCCCCACTGAACGCAAAACAAATCTCAGATGGCCTCGATGCACTATAGATGCGTCTGTGTATTCAATCCCTCGAGTTAGCCTTTCGCTGAAGGTGAGTGATAAACGATGGCGGACTTAGGTTTCCTGCAGATCTTGGGTTTGGCTGTTGAGGTTGTTGTGGTGATTGTCGTGGGCCTTGTTACCGCTGCCGCTGCCTATCTACATTATGAACATCGTCGTTTTACTCACATTCCCGGACCACCACTTGAAAGGTAATATATATTTGGCTGCAGACGTACTTATAATATACAAATTTACTTGCACACCTTTTTATTTACTCGATAAAAGAGTCAGGTTCACAACATGGCCTCACTGCGCACTGTGTAAATCCTTGAGGTTTATTTGTTCATTAACGGAGCGTTCCCACTTACCGCTCGTGGATCGATGGTTTAAACCATTTCGTTTAAGCCATGCCACGAACGATAGGTGTATCGTTCGTGCTTTGTTTTCAGCAAAAAAAAAAACATTGAAAAAAAACGAACGAAGAAAAAAACCATTGCGTTCGTTCGATAGTTGTCTATAAAGTTTTCTTGGCTGTCACTTCCTGGAGAAAAACGATCAAACGAGTGACGTCTCGCTAAGACTCGCCCAAACACTGCTTGAATGGCGAGGTCAAAATATATGCAGGCTGTTAAAGCATCAATAACAGGGCTACCGTATTAAAACTGACCAAGTTATGTGTATTCTGAATATGATAAATTAAATAATATATCATGGACTATTCAAATGTTGTGACCCAAGCATCGGGGCAGCTGACTGGACAAGGGTTCCCAGTTTCAGTTGCCTCTTCACATGATAACAAATGCATCCATGGACCAGCAATAGTGTAAAAAATCATCAGATCAATATTAAAAAAAAGCTGTAATTTCGAGACTCTTCCATTTTATAGTAGGATTGATTTGGACCATAGATGATTTTTCACCCCAAATATTCTTAATGGACTGATTCTGGCAAAACCAAAAGACGACAGTAATGCAGATCCGCCGATTAACTGTATGAAATTATTATATCTATATCCAAGGAATTGTTAGTTTCCGAAGTCTTTCGCATCTATTCACATACTATTTGATTTGATCTGGATAAAATATGATATACTTTATCCAAATTTGATATAATTATCATGGGAGCTGATGACGCGTACGAGATTTTCTCCAATCTGGTAATCTACTGCCACAATAGATACGTCATTACAGATGAAAGACCCTTACACATATGGTTGAGGACCATTGTGCTAGTCTACTGCCGCAACATAGCAAGGATATATCATTTCAGATAAAAGAACCATGCGTATATGTTTAAGCACCACGGTGCTAGTCTACTGCCATACCATTTCAGGGATATGTCATTTCAAATTGTTGAACCATACGTATATGATTAAGCGTCATTATACATGGCGATAGTCTACTGCCACAACACAGCAAGGATATGGCATTCCGGATAAATGAACCATACATATACGGTTAAGTACCAAAGTGCTAATCTATTGTCACGATATAACAATGATACGTCATTCCAGATAAAACAGACATAAACTTATGTTTAAGCGCCATGTTGCTAGCGTACTGTCACAACATATCTCACATATTGCATTCCAGATAAAGGCACCATGTCCGCATGGATAAGTACCATGCTGCAATTCTACTGTCAAAATAGGCTATAGCAAAGATATGCCATTTCTGTGGTTATGCACCATGGTGCCAGTATCCTGCCACGATATAGCAAGGATATGTCTTTTCCAACAGAACACTGCATATAAAGTGGATTATTTGGGAGGATATAAATTCCAGACGTTAGAACCATGCTCATCTAATTAAACACCATGGTGCTAGTATCCTGCCACAATATAGCAAGGATATTTCGTTCCATAAATAATGTACACATATTTCTTAAGCACCATGGTGCTAGTCCACTGCCTCAATATATCACGGATACGCCATTCCAGATAAAGGAAGCTTACGCATATGGTTAATCACGATGGTGCTAGTCTACGGTCACTACACAACAATGATATATCGTTCCATAACCAAACTCTATAAATATTTTTCAAGCACCATTGTACTAGTCTACTGCCACAATATAGCAGGGATAGGTCATACCTGATAAAAGAACCATTCATATGACACAATGAAGTAATATAGCAACGAAAGTCGTTCTATAAAAGAAACTATACAGCACCATGGTGCTAGTCTCCTGCCACAATACATCAAGGATATATCATTCAAGGTAAAAGAACTATACCCATATGGCTAAGCACCTTGGTGCTAGTCTGCTGTCACAAATTGTCAAGGATATGTCATTCCGGATAACAGAACCATAGACATTTGGTTCGGTACCATGGTCCTAGTCTATTGTCGCCACACAACAAGGATATGTCGTTCCATAAAAAGAAACAATACACATATTTGTCAAGCACCATGGTACTAGTCTACTGCCAGAGATATGTTATTTCTGATGGAACAAACATTTAGATATGGTTAAGCATCATGTTGCTAGTCTATTGTCAAAACTTAGCAAGGATATTTCGTTGCATAAAAGAACTTTCAACATATTTGTTAAGCATCATGGTGCTAGTCTACTGCCACAATAATTACAAGGATATATCAGTCAAGGTAACAGAACCATACCTATATGGTTAAGCAACATGGTGCCAGTCTAATGCCACGATATAGCAAGGATTTGTCATTCCCGATAAAAGAGTCATACATATATGGTTAAGCACCATAGTGCTAGTCTACTGCCACAATATATCAAGGATATATCGTTCAAGGTAAATGAACTGTACATATATGGCTAAGCACCATGGTGCTAGTCTGCAGCCAAAATATTACCAGGATATTTCGCTATATCTAGGATATATCATTCAAGGAAGAAGAATTAAGCTTCATGGTGCAAGTCTACTGTCAAATCCTTCCAGGTATACAACAGTCCGCCACAAAACTGAAACGACTACTTATCAAGATTAACATGAAAATACGATGTTAAAGACTGAATTTGATGTGTACTGTGATAGGTATGCGTGATACGCTGGAAAAAAAGTAACTGAGCAGGTTAGAAATAATCCTTTTATTGTGATGTTCATTTCTTCCTATAGAACAAGCAGTGACACAATTGTGTCGGTCTCCATACTGTGTCCCTCATTTTGTTTTGAAAATTTCTTGACGTCTTACGTTTGTGGCAGCAAAGCGTTCTTGTGATGGTCGCGGTGACATTTCACATCTGAACATACGGATGGGGTGTCTTAGATACAGTATCCGTTACAATCATATATATTGCCGTTGTAGTTTTATGCATTAATTGACCGTTCAGAGAATTTTAGCTACGACAATGCTCGACAATATCGGCGTTTGGAGGTCGATATGACTTCGGATTGGAGCTGCCGGTTAAAGTGCTATGAATAATAACCCTTTAACAAGAATTGATAGTAATCACGCCATGGGAGTAGCTTGCATTAAAATTTCATCAAAATGTTGTGTTCAGGACTCTCAATAGTGTTAAATTTTTAAAATGAATATTCAAGCTATATATTGTAAAACTTATCGGTGACATTTCGTCCACACCACAAATAATTAGGCCTATGCTAATGTCACAAAAATACCAACTGAAAAATAAAGTATATTTGTTTCGAAATATCACCAAAATATATCAATTTGACTTCACGATGTATTGTATCCAAATCTCTTGGCATTTTTTTTTAATTGTGCTATTTCTATGTTAATATCTTTTTGGTGTCATCTATAAGTATTTCATTAGAATTAATAGTTAATCATTGCACTCCTGATGATGGAAGAATAAAGATCTGAAATATTGAGTAAAAATGGGCCTTACCTCTTTCACTACTCGTGTATAGTAGTTAATCATTGTTCCATGTAACACATTTCTTATTTTAATTTTGTTCGGATTCCTGTAATTGAACATTCTTATTTACAACTGACCGCATGTGGTCTTATAAATCACATCCTATCCACTGTACCAAATGCAAATCATTGCGTGAGATTCAATATAAAATTCTACACCTAGTAGCAACTAAATCTTTTCTACACGAAACAGGTTATGCCAAAGATGATAGATGTGAACACTGTGGAAATAATATGGAAACCCCCGAACACCTACTAATAGAATTTTCAAATGCAAAAAAGCTTTGGGGGATTTAGAAAAATGGCTACTTCAGACAAAATAATATTGGGGTTGGATAAAGATCAATGTGCCCTCAACACGCTTATGCCGTTAACTTAGAAATATATCATTAACAAGAAGATCGAATCCAAACAACTTCATATGTAGGCTCTATTGATTTGTTCAAAAGTCGCTATAAG
Source organism: Hanleya hanleyi (assembly GCA_036873755.1). Taxonomy (NCBI): domain Eukaryota; kingdom Metazoa; phylum Mollusca; class Polyplacophora; order Lepidopleurida; family Hanleyidae; genus Hanleya; species Hanleya hanleyi. The sequence continues at coordinate 82,556 of JAVTVY010029597.1, read as the reverse complement.
GCGGAACGATATATCGCAAGCACAACACAGACAATGGATAAATTCAACAAAGATGGTGTCTTTTCGAAAATTACTTCAGAACGTTGTGAGAGCTGATGTGAAAGGAGTGTTTGAGGAAAGGTAGAGAAAGTGGCACAATGACAACGCACAACATAAGAGCTTTAGGAACGTGTACCGCTGTAGTATAAAGAGATGAAATATATTAATATGTACATATATGTTTATTTTTCACAATGAGAGAAATTGTATCAATTATTATGCAATCGTTGTTAAGTGCTCTTTTTGTCATACAATGTATAATGTGTATATAAGTCTGTAAGAAGATTACATTGAAAACGAATGAAAATATTCATAAAAACATCACGCCCAATTTTGAACATATTTAGTTCAGGGATGTAAATAAGACCGGGAATTATTTATTAAAACAGATACGTTAGGATGACTGTCAATGGTGCCAATAATACCACCTTTACCCCGTGTTTTCCCCGAAAGCCGTTTATTTCGAACATTTTCTCCAAAATAACAGTGATTATAAAAACTGGCCAGAATATATTAAATTAGAGCAAAATTATGGAGCAACATCTCATCAATTTAGCGACAACAAACTGAACAAATACCCCCCCCCCCCCACCAAACTATACCAAATCTGTACGCTTAAATACACATAGTTAAAATATTAATTGCAATGGGCAAACATCAATAAAAATTCAGACCATAAAAATTTAACACAATGCTACTTTTAATTATTTGTCATACACAAATAAATGCATGTACACGTTAAAACATATATTATAATTTGTTAATAGTGGAAGAAATAAACGTTAAAAATGCAGTTTATTTCTAGGATGGGGATTGAAGAAATTAAGGAGCCTATGGAGGCGGTAGTACATAAGGACCATTATAAAATAGACATTTAACAGTATAATTAAAGATATCCCGGTACTTGAGGGATTTGGGGCGATTGTATCGTTTGTTTCTACATATAGCGATCCATATATTATATTGGTGTCGAGATAGAATTTCGGACGAACCCAGTTACCCGGGTCTGACGCGGATGTATCGGCTCACATTGGGGAAACAAACATGTGCATTATTTCTTTTGTCTTCTGATCATGTAGGATAAACCCAACATCTATTAACACGTAACAGTATTTTACTTCCTATCCAAACGTTACAGAATTCAGCATTGAATTATCAGATTCTTTTTCCATGTCCACGAAGATTGCGTCATCCGGCTGGAGAATGCGATAATCACGTGATTGTATCCTTGCGCTTTTGTTTTTCAGCGAAAGATAACAATCACAAGGTTTTTCTGTAAAACGAACGACTTCATTCACTGCCGGACAGACCAATTTGTTAAATGTTTTTTTTTATTCAGTGGTTTTTCGCGAAAATTAAAACGATGGATGTAGAACGGCTTGGGGCTTTTCGTCGTTTTAAGCGAACGAAGCAAAAACCATAAACGGGAACGCTCCCTAAAGATAAGGGGAGGGTCCAGTTTCCAACGCCAAGGAAAACTCCCAATTTCAGGTCTCTCACTAAAAGACAGTAAAACAGAGTTTCCACTCACCTCCGATCTTCCATATTGTGTAGAAAAGAAGTTTCATTGTAACGATATGTCATGTTATACCCATGAGGTCAAATGTGCTTTTATCATGCTTGTTCGGATTGCATTTACAAAATGCAGTCAGAGAGGCGGTTGGACTGAATGTAATGTGTGCATTACTTTTAATACTAAGCTGATCGGACCTTCTTCTTAATTTGTATTCTTTCTTATACCTTGTATTCTGCAGAAAATTGCACCAGATATTTGCTTAGTAGATTTGACTATGAAAGTGATATTTTTCATGCTCGAAACTACACATTTGGCATGACAATAAACCAAATTTGGGGTTGTACATATATTTGCGTTCTACATTCTAAGGAAGATTGGGTGAGTAAAACCTGTGTTTTACTGTCTTCTAGTCAGACGCTAGAGATTGAGATTTTTTACTTGGTCCTGGAAACTGGACCCGTTCACTTATTCTTCAGGACAGGAGCAGTAACCTCTAACGTTAACTTTATTGCTACCTGTTGGTGGGAAAAGTTTGAATATCTCAAAATTAACTGATCTCGGAAAGCTGAAACTTCACACTTATATAACTCAAGTTGGTTTAATTTATTACTATGCAAAATTAATTGATTTACACTTTTAAAAACTTTTACGGTACGCATCTTACTTTGACCGAAAATACATTAAAACAATCCAATCGCATTTCAGGACAACCAGGAATGCCACTTTTGTCAATAGTTGTCAAAATATAGTTATTCCCTATCACCTATGTGTACATGGGGTGCGACAAGATAATACAATAAAATTTAGCTGTTATTGCGTAAATTGACACATTTATTCTGTAATGTACATGTATTTGAAACAGGTTAGCTCATCCTATAACAAAGCAAATGTCATTTGAATATACTGAGATTTTGTGTACCAAAAAACTGTCAGAAACGTTTTTACCCCACTGCCCATCAAGCTAATGGGTCTTGGTATCGCCATGTATGTCTGGTCATCCTGTCGTAGAGTCGTAAGACCGTTCAGTTGCCCGCAGTTTAACAATTTGTCGTCCAGATCATATTTCAGCTACAATTTTACGGACAACATCAAATGGCATTTGAATATACTGAGATTGTGTGTACCAAAAGACTGTCAGAAACGTTTTTACCCCTCTGCCCATCGAGCTAGGGGGTCTTGGTATCGCCATGTACGTCTGGTCGTCCTGTCGTAGAGTGGTAAGACCGTTCAGTTGCCCGTCAGTTAACAATTTCTCGTCCAGATAATATTTCAGCTACAATTTCACGGACAACATCAAAACTTGAAGATGTACACTCTCGTCTTATTTGCGCGTTTCTATGATTTTCTACAGAGATATGACCTGTCAGTCACTAACTTCTTGCACAATCCATATCTCTACTATTTAGTTCGAAACTCACATGGAAGACTCGCGGATTTGCACTGTCCGTCTTTCTAAGCTTTTTCTCGGGTTTTCCATAGAGATATGCCCGGTTTTCGCGTCCGTCCACAATTTCTTGGCCGGTCCATGTCTCGGCTACTATTTAATGGACACTTGAACATGCTTAGCAATTTGAGGATCGATATAAAAATATGCCCTGTCAGGTTTGTTGTAATCGTTTCGATGATTTCCCTCTGAGCTGTAATGCTCAAAATCCGCATTCGCTACATATGTCCCTGTCCAGCCTGCTTCTCCATTATTGGTGAATACGTGCTCATAGTAGATTTCATGCAGTTGCCATCTAGATGTGCAATGTCAGGGTTTTTTTTTACCGTTTAGAGTTTGTCGCTTTTATTGTGTCAGTCAACAATTGATTGTTCGGACTACATCTTAATATTTGATGGGCTAATTCGAGGCTTACGTGAAACATGCTGAGGATCTCGCAGATGGTAGTTCTTTATACTTCGTTCTAATCTTTTTGCCACATTCATGACAGTTTACCTATGTCTGCCCAGATATATGTACTAAGATTCTGGTCAAGGTTTGTACTTCGCCAACAACTTTCAAACTCACTTTCTACTTGCTTTGTTCTTAATGAATGTGCACCATCAAGTTTTATATCCGATCTTAATTTATTCTTCTGAGTTATTGTCCGTTTTCCTCAACGTTAATACACAATCTGCCCCACAATCTCGTCGGAGTCGTGTGCCTGTCTCAGCCTGTTTGTAACTGCCTCAGAGTGGTAAGTACATGTAGCTAGTATCTCGGTAAATGTCCAACATAGTCCCTTTATTCAACCGTTTGTATTTTGTCATATATCAATATGATGATTTAAACAGCGAGCGTCTGTCCGACATCCAATATTGAGACGTCTTCGATAACGAATTCTCGCGTCAATAATATAAAGGTCTATTTCGTATGAATTTTAGCACCAATCACATGTTATTTATGAAAGAAAGGTTAAACATGTTTTCGTCAAAATATTTATTATATTTGTATTTTCTTCTAGCAATTTTCTTCTTGATAGAAACATTTTTTTATGCAAAATTAGAAATATTAGTTTTGGGATCCAAAGCATAGCAGTTTTTCTCGGATGAATCCACACCCCCTTTGACAATCACAGAGAGCGCTTTATCGAAGGTTAGTACATGTATGTGTTGCGCAGTATAATTTTCGTTTATGTTTCAGCTTTTGGTTCGGAAACTTACCAGCACTGAACAAGGCCCAAAGAGAGGGAAAACCTTTCAACCTGGTTTTCCAAGACCTGTGAGTATTATTATCTTCAATTGGACACATCCCAATAATTACTCTCAAGCTCTATCAAACTGCACTTTATATTTGCGATTACCAGAGAAGGCGCCGCAACAATACTACTACTGCTACTGCTATTACTACTAATACTATTAATAATAACAATAAAATTATTAATAATAATATTGTTGCTCTTATTCATTACTGTAGTAATGCCAAGTTGTATTGTATTAACGCCGACTATAGCGTTTTATAGATTTTGTCATTGCGAGGTACCAGATAATAAAATTGTGTGAGGGTTTTGTTGCGATTTTTATAATATGTATGTCTTATATTGAGCTATGTTTGTGCAACATGAAGGAACTTATAGACACCTGGTTAGGGGTGGTCCTGTTTATAGACTATGCTCCCTCAGGCTTTATATATAGCTCTCTTTAAGTCTCACACGGAAAGTTTTTCGTGTGAAATACACTATTATTTAAACCATTTCTCGCAGTTTGCTCAGTGATCAATCCTCATAGATGCGTGTCCATTGGTTAAACATATTTTAGTTAACTCTGTGCAGTCCGCTTCAAGATAAAACTTTCGATTGTAGCGTAAAGAAATATGGGAAAACTATCAAATTCATCGTTATACATCGCACCTGGATTCTTACAACGGACCTCGAATCTGTTAAGGTGAGTAAGCTTAGATCATCATATATCCTTTATTATTGTTCATGTAGAATGACAGAAATGTTGTGTTGTTACATTTGTAATCCCAAAAAATAGAACACCATCTTTATAACACTAAGAATTATCTGGCTGTATCAGCTGCAATAAACGAATCATTAACCAGTCGTGAAAACACACGCGCACGATGATATAAATAAATGGGGTAACATCTGAACTATGCATAATAAGATCCTAATTATCGCAAGAGACGGGCCTATCGGGTTTTAGTGAGTTGCAGGTGGTGAGTCAGTGACCTTCACAATTTCGACTCAAATTTTAGGGGCCGACACATCGCATGCCACACAAATCGTGTTGATGATAATGTCAAAAAAGCCATGTGGAAGATTAGACTTTGTTCGACAATGGACGCAAAGAAAATTTATGGCAATATCGGAATTGAAGAAATCTCTCCAAAGGAGTACACTTTCACATTGCGAGCAGAAATTGTGAAAACTTCTCTAATAAACGTGCTATGCGTTGCACAAAATTGACAGAGATCGTGGACAACAGTAGTGACCAATTCAACATTAATGGTCCCTTAGGGCAGTTTTTCAACACTGATTTGGGACCTTCCCCTAACGGCCGAACGCCCACATCTTCAGCTTTACAAAACTGCCTGCACTGTTCTGAATGCGTAGAAAAATGCAGGTCTTATACCAAAGTGTCTCAGATGGAGTGCAGACTAGATCATCGCCATTCTCTATCTTCTTTTTGTTTACATACAGTGTCGGTGTTGATTAGTTTATATTTGTTTGTAAGAAGCACTATCTCAAGTTGCAATTCCACTGGCATGAGCTTGAGATGATGAGTACCCCATGCTCCACCATTCACATGTTTACCGAACAAGTTTGTTTTTCTTATCAGCAGCCCACATATTCTTCTAAATCACGTGGTTTAAGACCTTCGTTTTAGATGCATCATTCAAACAGTTGGAACAAGTTTAAAATCAGTACCGGTACAGCAAATCAAAATCTGTCCCATCAGAAACAATTTTGTATGGATTAGTGTCTGCTTTAAAAAAAAAATGATGAAACAAGTGCTGAGGGACAGACAAAACAGAGTTCAGTTAAACAGCGAAGGGGAATACGAGGACTGAAATATATAGCACTCAATGTACCATAAGCAATGGGGAAGAAAGAAGAACCAGCGCAAAAAAGAGAGGTAGAGAAAAGCTGTCTCGAGGTGTGTAGATCTTTAAAATATAATACAAATGGATCAGGTCTACACAATTAAGCAACGATAATGATATCAAGTATATGTTGTCTAGTCTGTCAGAATTTGTGGTTAATGTCCGGAACATGAATTTTGCAAATGTTTTTTTGTTTTACTTTAATATGGCAGTTGCAGATCACTAACAATACCAAGATAGTATATCTTAGAGATAGCTTTTTATAGTTTATACTCGACTATATATGAGTTAGTGTTGTCCGTTTATCACATTTGTTTTAGTACGCTCTGTAAAAAATAAACATAGCTTTCTATTCTACAATGGATTTTTTGTTCATTTAATTATATTTGAACTATATTTATCATATGAAAGACCAAGTTCAGATGAGTCTCCGTGTATGTCTTTTACATGGAGTCTCATCGGTCACTGCAGTACTTTTCCATCACCCACATATTACTTGTCTAGGTGTACATCATAGTTTAGATACTAATTTTAATAATTGCAATTTTGAGAAACTAGAGGGGCAGGTTGTACAATTTATAACCTACAGTAAAAGGCCAATGTAGACTGGTATTCAGTTAGCATTTGTCAATTAGATAAGTTACGTTAAAAATGATGGTCCCCATAAGTCCCAAGGCTGCATTCGGCCGCCTGGCAAACACAATAATATATGCAGATATAAGCCAAAGCCCGGGTGTTCGAAAAGGTACATTTGCTATCATCTATACCATTAATGCCATACTGTCCTGCTGTCTGTCTGTGTTTTTTTTTATGACTCAATAACCACGCGAAGTAGAGAGCTGTATTTACTATGCCAAATAAAAGCATCAAATCCTACAGCCGATAGCCATCGTCCCAAAATGTGTTGTTCCATAACGCGAAAACATTGTGATATAGAGATACACTTTTTACGTTCATGTAACGGTCTTGTTCAAGATAATGACAACACTATTTTTGGACTGGGTCTCAGAGGGTGGAACTTGCAATACCCAAATTGTGTTTTCTATAAGTATATGCGAGTTAATCATATATATCCACAATGGCTGGCTAAGGTGTGGATTGCAATAAAATAACACCGTTAAGTGTTTACCTGGAATGAGTTTGTAGACTGAGACACTTGAAACTACCAAAGTAGTGCCAATTGTATCTACAATGTGTATCATTTTTCTTCGATATTTTTCCATCTATACACCAAGTATGTGATTATTTATAGCAATAGTTTCATCGCATGATCCGCGTTTTTATACAGAAGACAAATGACTTCATCCCGCAAACTGATACACGCCACCCTTTCCCGACTCACGAAGTGTTTTGGTGCAGGACACTGGCTCAGAAAACAATTAACCGTACCTGGCCTTGGTGGGGGTGGGACAAAATGGCCTCCCTACCAAACTTTCTGCGCTATCTCCGGAACGACAAAAAATAGAGAGCTGAAACTCTGTGACTTTATGGTTTATCATATTGTGATCTTTTTGAGCGTATCTGCATAACCCCCGAGCAGGAGATGGCGGCCACGTGGGGTACCAGAAATGTGATGTTTTTGTCATATGTCTTCCAAATTTCTGCTTTTCCGCGATGAAAAGTGGGAAAAAACTATTTTATTTCACATCACATTAATATTTACTAATTTACATGCAGTTTTTTGCGGAGAAATTGCATAAATAAAAAAAATCGAAAAATCTGGCCAAAAAATCGACCAAAAATACTGTTTTTGAAAATGACGTCACTGTGTCGTCATCAAAGCGGCCATTCTGGATTGTTTTTTTTACATTTTTCGGTATAGCCTGACGCAAAGGTATAGTGTGGCTAGTTCCATCCCCTAGCTCAAGCGGTAAGAAAAATAACGACAGGTCCCAAGAAGCCTAGCCCAGATTGGGTTAAAGAGATGTAAACGTATATCCACACATATTAATCTAAAATTTTCTGAGCATTTTATCCTGTAATCTGTTTCCTGTAGTTTCAAAATATCAAATCATTCATCGTTATTCGTGAATGTGAATTACATCGTGACCTACATGCCCTTGCAACGGGCGAGTTACTACCATAAAACCAAGATCACTAACTATCTAATGATGTGTTGTTGTCAGAAAGATGTCGCTCCGGCGCTGTTTGTCCCATGTATGTTGGGAGGTGGGCAGCAGAAGAATTAGATAACAATGAGTGAATCCCGAGACAATTTGAAACTTCTGAATCGTTCTTCCACTGTATTCAATAGTGAGGTTAAGCTCGTGTATAGACCTGTCAACAATTTGGATAACATACTCTTTAACTTGCACTAAAAATCATGCATTTGGATCAGACATACTCATCGTACCGAAGTAGTGTAAATTACATGACCATTAAGATTGAAACGCCATCTACCGTAATGTTTATGTGATAGGAGTGATTTCCGACTTTTGATCCACCATATTTCGTATCTTTGCCGAAATGATACGTCCAAATCCGTTACTCGAAAAATTACTAAATATTAATCGGTCGGTGATGAATACTCACCAAATGAGCGAGGGCTTGAACCACGGATCATGTGTGCCAAGCGCCACTTGGTTTAGTCGTTCCGAAGAAACAAAGTTTTTTTTAGGAATACGGCTCAATCCAATAGGCTATCTACTGAGTCAGTTGGTCAATCAAAGACAATTTGCGATATGCATCAGTTCAATGTCTAAATCCAATGTCTGTTCAATGTCTGTCTAAGTCATGTGTGTAGTATCACCGGACTATTTTTTCCGAGACAGATCGTAAAGAATTTCGCGATAACAAATAGCCATGCAAAATATAACCAGAAGTCGAAGATAAGATATTCAGGATAGGGTTTAGCCCACGTAAAGCAATTTGCATACCTTTACGAATTTTGTTTTGAGAGAAAGAAAAGATCAGGTGACAGTGAAATCCTTGAAACATCCCATCTGCGGAGTTCCTCTTACCGTCGGTATTTTACCGACCAATATGTAATCCTCTCAGAAGTTGTCCCAACATATGCGCAATTCGCTCTATGATAAAAAATGACACTGAATCTAGCAGCAAATTTTACGTAAATCAGCGACGTCCAATAAAACAACATGGCGATGCATGTAGATTGTGGATCAATTCCCAGCGCAGCAGGTAATACTCCAACGCGTATGCATGTGACATATATTTTATTATGCCCCAAACTGGCTCTGATTGCTTTCATTTTACTATTTTCAACAAATCTGTTTCAGGACATTTTGGTCACGGGCGGTCACGCAAAAGACAAGATCGTATACGACAGGTTAACATCGTTGTTCGGAGCACGGTCAGATTTTTGGTAATTTCATTTTAACGAAAAATCTGGACAATGCATAGGAAAAATCAAGTTATTAGATAGGGAGGAAGTTTAGGAATGAAGCAATGACGAAATCTACATGACGTTCTAGAGGTGGACCACGGCAAGAATTTCTAAGACAGGGAGATCGACAGAGAAAGGATAGGGGTACGGGAATTCTGGAGACTTTATTCCTGAACCCAACTCTTCACCAGCCTCTTCGTTACAAATAATGTCCTTCCCTCGTAATACATTATTACAGGCTTATTTTATTTCCATATTCAACAGAATTTATGCATTCAAGGAGTTCCTTATCTTGGTTGTTTCCTAGGAAAGAAAGGCGACGGGTTGAGTAGCAAATTGTATACATAATTTAACCAGGTTCAATCATTTGTGTAGATGGATGGGACAAGGATTGGAAACTGAATGTAACCAGGAACGATGGGCACGGAAGCAAGCATTATTGAACCCAGCCTTTCACAGACAGTAAGTACATTACATCATTAAATTTGAAAAAGTTTGAAGTATCTCCAACGAAAAGTCAGCCCCACAGCAATCAAAGTAATTGTTACCCATATATACACCAACGTCTAGATGCCTGAAAATGTAACCATACCATTTGAATGATAATTTGCACAATTAGCGGAGACTACTCTGCTCTGAACTCGTCAAGGAATGGTGACCGTGTCATTACAAAAACATATTTCTCCAATACATCATATGAATATACAGACCCAATTTCGTTCTTTTATCCAACTGTTTTCGACGTTCCGTTCTGGTTCGTTCCGTTAATTTATCGTTCAACGGTCATCGTCCTTCGTTCCGTTCTGTTCACCGGTCACGTTCCGTTTGCGTTTATCTTTCAACGGTCATCGTCCATCGGTCTTCGTGCATTGGTTTTCGTTCAACGTTCTTCTGTTGGTTCGTTCCGTTCATTGTTCCGTTCGCAATAAAAGGTTAGACGCATGCAAGTTTTGTATTATAAATACGTGTTTAACTTGTTTATACAATTGTCTATCAATGAAAGGGTGCAGATTATTCGGGATGCTAGAAAAATGTACTTTTACTCAGCATAAACTTACCTCACGTAACCGCGGTAGATCCCAGCACCTTATTTTTTATTTTTATTCTACGTCTGTGCCACATCGCGCTACAACTTCATCTTCTTAGACATATTTGTCCATTGTGTAATTGGAAGCGGTCACGCTAAGCAATTGGCGCAAACTATATATTTATTCTATCGTAATGAACTTACGTTCAAATAGCCAGGTTTAGATTTGTTACATAGACGGCTAGATCTACGACCGTACCGTATATAGTCTTATCCAAGCGTCAACAATGCCTGTGAATATTTTACACCAAAGATATCCAACAAGTGTTAATCGAACACATGTCAACTCCGTATAAATGTATCAGTCGTAGTGTAACGGAGCCCCAGATGTGACTAGTTTTCCCCAGGTTCGATAGGGGATCTCTCAGAACAATGGTATGCAACGAGGCCACTCACGCAATGCAAAAGGGCCAGGAACAAGTCAACGACCGAGTGACAGTTAATAAATTTATTTACAAACAAAAGAAACTAATGAAATACACATATTCGAATTTAAGAAAGCAAGGTCCGGACAAATGATTGAAATTCCGGGCAGAAATTTGGTCAAAGGCCCCTGCAAAAGGTGACTCCCAGATAGTGATTAACCCCCAGTTATACGACTAGGGTTTGCCCACATACAGCTTCAATGCCATTCGAGCAACTCCGATGGCGTCCACTCTCGAACGGTTTCACGCAGTTTCTCCCAACGACCGGAGTCACTTGCAGACAGAAGCATTGCCTTTAAAGCATTTCCAGAAGTCGCACAAGGTTTCCTGATAGATATATACCTGGGCCGCTGTTGTGGAAAGAAATACCCAGATTAAAAATAACCTCAGGGCTATACATATAGCGTCCGTTTCATGCGCAATTCCTAAACAAACAGGCGATTCACATTTAGCAGTGACACCCAAGGATTCCATTATCGCCTATAAACATTTGCCATACCGTATCAAAGAATTTAGAACAAAGCCAATAATTTACATTATAACAAAAGACAACGTATGGGAAACGCCTCAGCATAAATGTACTCATTTGCATCACAGACAAATGCATGGAATACGAATTTACGCAAAAAATTGACAGTGAGCTTCAAACAGTTTATTTCGTGGGCCTGACCCGAGGCATCTAGCTGGAAATTTAGTAACACCTCCTCATCCCGGTAATTATATTCCTCCACCACCGCCTCTAGTGCTAGCCGAGCAGCTTTTCGCTCCTTCCAAATATGTGGTCTCCGTCGAGGACACATCTCCCGTCCAGGGTCAATAAAATGTTTGTTCGGAACAGGCACCCCAAGCAGGCCATCAGGCGGTGAGTCTTCGTATAATGCCGACGCAGCTGATTCCGTTGGACGTGGTTGAATCTACAAACTTCGCACGGGAATTTCTTAACAAAGCCATCATGACTTTTTCCAGGGATTTAACAGTTGGCTGTGACATGAAAATACTTTATCGCCACAAGCCGAGAATGCGGAAGGCATGCCTCTCTCCTGCCACTCTGGACGAATGTCTTCATCCAGCTGTTCAAGCTGACTCCTAGGGACCATAATTTCTAAAGGCGAATCCATCCTGTGGAGCCAAAAGGAAAGCAGATAATTATTTTCAGACAAATCACTAGGCTTTCACCCTGGTCTTAATATTCTACACCCCCTCCTTCATCTAATTTAACGGTTAAGGTGAATTACAACACATATAAGGGAAGTGGGAAGAGGTGCCGACATACTGACAGAGCCACATGACTTCACAGTATAGTCTTCCGGTTAAACTATTCGAAAGCACGTACCAAGAATCTAACGATTCGTGATATGTGTTGTATCTCAGGTACGCTTTTATTGTACCTGTTCAGGTGGCAACTTGGATGATATGACCACGCGGCCCCTAGCACCGGCATAAGCGGTATTAGATACAAATCTAGAGAGCTATGATGGAATTTGCTCTGACAACTCATATATTGGTAATTGGTGAGCTGTTTCGCTGTGACAACTCGTACACTGAAGATTGGTGAGCTGTATCGTCGTCAGATGAAAATGACGGCATTTAACACAAAAGACTAGTCTGTAAGGCCCGATGTCGACATGGTTCTCGTACCGCCCTCTCACACCTAGTCCGTCGAGAGTCAAATACGTCAACAACAGCTAGCGTTCTTTTCGAAATGTTCGTAGGCATTCTCTCATCTATATGATCGAAAAAACACGTATCAACCCCATAGTTGTTATCAGTCAAACTACACTGCAGATGGGCCTGTGTCATCTGTCTCTGCCAGCCCCAGGTCATCTTCTACATCACCCTCCTGATCAGGACACCGATGAATATGATCAGTTTCTCCTACCCAACCCACCGGAGAAAGGATCCCTTGATAGGGTTTCAAATGATCCACGTGCAAAACTAACACCGTGTGGTTTATCGCTACTACCCGATACAAGACCCTGGACAGCTTGTCAGCTATTCTATACGGGCCAGTCCAACCCAAACCCAACTTCGGTCGAGCAGCTGGAGAGAACCACCTCCACACGAAGTCACTAACGCCATACTCACGGGGCTTGAAGCCACGGTCGTACGATTTCTTTTGCCGACGGGCGGCCTCACACAACTGACCACTGGCAAACTGAAAAGCTTGTTCATGAACACGTCTTAACCATTCCACATAATTCACCTGACAACTAAACTCTCGCGCGAATGGAGGATTTCCCACCATCAGATCAATCGGACATGAAATCTCATGACCATACATCAAGAGATTCGGCGAACAGCCACTACTCTCCTGCACACTACAACGATACGCCATAAGCACGAAGGGCAGATGATCATCCCAGTCCATATGATTTGCTTCCACATACATCGGCAACATCTGAAGTAATGTTCTGTTGAATCGTTCTAAGAGTCCATCTGACTGTGGTCTGTACGGAGTGGTTCCACTTTTTTTCAACTCTCAACTTACACAGAACCGCAAAGAGCTCTGACTCAAACTCCGCCCCCCCCCCGATCTGAATGTAACTTTGAAGGAATTCCATATCTACAAATAAACTCAGTTACCAACTTATTCGCAACGGTAAGTGCAGAATGCTCTGGAACAGCGTATGCTTCTGCCCATTTCGAAAAATAATCGCAGACAACTATCATATAGCGATTTCCGTTACCCGGTACCGGACATTCCAATATATCAACCGCAATCCGGTCGAGAGGAGCCCCAGTCTCCGACTGTTGTAATGGAGACTATCCTTTTCCCGGGCCCGGTTTACGACGGGTACAAAGGTCATATTGCCGCAGCCACCTTCTAATATCCGAAGACATACCTACCCAGAACACACGACGCTGTATAGCACTAATAGTCCTATTTCTACCTATTTGGCCACCATGCAATGCCTGAAACACATGTTCTCTAATCTCCCAATGCGCGACCAAAATGAGTCGACATTCGTCACTAACAACATCGTCCCAACTATAATACAACACCCCATGGCACACATGCAATCTATCCCATATGGCACACAACGCCCTAACATTCCTTTGGTCGCCCCTTTACAACTTTTGGGGGGTTTCAAGTCAAATTGTGACTTAAGTTCTAACATACGTTTCAAGACGCTATCTGCTTCCTGCCAGGACCGCAATTGTTCACCGGTCCAGGACCCAATCCATGCCAAATCTCTGGCTTCGGCCTCATGGGTCGGGGAATCAACAGGACTAGCAGAAGCGTAAGTCATCTCTTCCCCTGCTATCGTACATGTTCTCTCAATAACTAGTCCATCCTTATCAAAACTGACAATCGCATCGGAACATTCCCAACAACCAAACCTAGTACATTTCCGATGATTCCGCCTGGAAGTCCATCGGTATCACCATGCAAAATTCCTTCCTTTACGGTGCACGATGAAAAAGTCGTAGGTCTCCAAACAGAAATCCACATTGCCACCATTCCATCCGGATTTTTGAAGTTTCTCAGCCATACCAGCGTTGCGTGGTCCGTGCGAACTGTGAAATTTCGCCCCCACAAATAATGCCGGAATTGTTTCACGAAAGTTACAACTGCCTACATGAGTGACACAGTACCTTCGTTGATGACGACTCAAGGACTTACTGGCCATCTTGTACCTGAGAAAGCACAGCCCCAATACCCGTCAAACTGGTGTCGGTATCCAAAATGAACCGGTTAGAAATGCTAGGATACGAGAGGATTGGATCAGAAACTAAAGTTATTTTATCCTCTCAAGCGCTTGGTTACAAATGTCCGTCCATATAAATTTCATATCATTTTTGGTCAACTGCACTAGAGGATGGGCTATGGACGTGAAGTTTGGAATAAACTCCGATAATAACCGGCCAATCCAGTAAAGCTTCTTATCTCCGCAACATTATTGGGCACAGGCAAATCTTTCACAGACTACTTTTTTTTCGGATCACATTTAACCCTTTCTTCCGATACCACATGCCCCAAAAATGCTACCACTGTTTGAAACAGAGCAAATTTAAACGGTTTTAGTACTAAGTGTGTGTCACGAAACCGCTGCAACACCACCCGCAGATTACTCAAAGCAGACTCGAACGTTCGGCCAAAAACAATAACGTCATCGATGTAACATAAATACTTCTCCCATTGCAACCCACGAAGAACAAATTCTATCAGGCGTTCAAAGGTAGCGGGAGCATTGCATAACCCGAACGATTTTACTGCAAACTGAAATAGGCCATTATGGGTTGCAAAGGCAGTCTTCGGCTTATCCGCAGGCTTCATCTCGCATTGCCAATACCCAGAAACCAGATCTTGAGTACTACACCTCTGGGCTCCCGGCAAAGCATCCAACGATTCATGCGCGGCAATGGGTATGCATCCTTGATTGTTACGTCATTTAATCTCGGATAATCTACACAGAACCGCGTGGACCCATCAGGTTTTGCCACCAGTAAAATGGGTGCCCACCAAGGACTACTGCTTGGCTGTATTACGCCAGCATCGAGCATTTTATCTAATTCGTCCTCAACTATCTTTTTTGTTCGCAATAGGTAGCCTACCGAACGGCAGCTTAACAGGGTGTGCGTCAGCTGTGTCGATACTACGCTTCACTAGTCCCGTCCGCCCTAATTTCCCATCTGGTCCCATGAAAACGTCAGAATAATCAACCATAACTTCAGCTACCTCTGCCCGTTGATCTGGCGTCATCCGATCAGAAACAGACTCTATTAAAGACTGCAAATGCTCAGGGACTTCAGAACAACCCTAATTTCTTCACTTCCGTTCCCTTCCTGGGCCAGCACTTGAATTCTTTGCAAGCTAGTAACATTGGAACCTTTTATTCAACCTCACTGGATGCTCTGTGACATGAAGCACCGTGAACATCACATTTCCAGCATCCATTAAGGCTTGTGAGACAAACAAACCCTTCCTTTGCAAGATCCTAAATGGTTCGACCATAACATTGCCAACCGGCTGTCCCACAACATAGCCAGGCACGGCCAGCTCACTCTCAGGGGCAACAACCACACGTTCGACCAGCTTCACCCTCGCCCAATAAGACGAGGTTTCTCTACACAACCGGATAGTATGGTCGCCAATCCGCAAAATCCCTTTAGATACTACGACTGAAATGTCATACTGCTCCAGAAAATCTATTGAAATGCATGTCCATTGATAGTAAACCCTATCTCAATCTTTCCTAATAGCTCCAGATATTCACCCATGGCGGTATTCAAATGACATCGGTATCCTGTAAGAGGGGTTTGTTTTCTCCCAAATGGTCGTACACGTCCTTGGATAACAGACTTGCAGCCGAACCCGTGTCAATTAGTAACCTATAGCTTCCACTGGTGAAACACACATTAGCAAACAAACATGAACTTAAAGAACAACGTCTACCCTGTAACGGCCTCTCACTATCTGCGCTGCACCCCGGGGTAAACATTTGCCAGACCCTATCAAAGAATTTAGAACAAAGCCAATAATTTACATTATAACAAAAGACAACGTATGGAAAACGCAAGTACTCAAAGTTACGTAACGGAACGTAACTTTGAGTACTTGCGTTTCTCATACGTTGTCTTTTGTATAATGTAAATTATTGGCTTTGTTCTAAATTCTTTGATAGGGTCTGGCAAATGTTTAGAGGCGATAATGGAATCCTTGGGTGTCACTGCTAAATGTGAATCAAGAAATGGGTTACTGAGAATCGCCTATTTGTTTACGAAATTTTTGGGAACCATCGCGCATGTAACGGGCGCTATATGTATAGCCCTGAGGTTATTTTTAATCTGGGTATTTCTTTTCACAGCGGCGGCCCCATGTATATATCTATCAGGAAACCTGCGACTTCTGGAAACGCTTTAAAGGAAATGCTCTGCCTGTAAGTGACTCCGGTCGTTGGGAGAAACTTTGTGAAACCGGTCGTGAGTTTACGCCATCGGAGTTGCTCGAATGGCATTGAGGCTGCCCGTGAGCAAACAGTAGTCGTATAACTGGGGGTTTTGTCACTATCTGGGAGTTACCTTTTGCAGGGGCCTTCGTTCTGGGGGAACTGACAGGGATTTTGCGTTTCAATCATTTGTCCGGACCTTGCTTTCTTAAATTCGAACATGTGTATTTCATTAATTTCTTCTATTTGTAAATAAATTTATTAACTGTAACTCGGTCGTTGACTTGTTCCTTGGCTTTGTGCATTGCGTGAGTGGCCTCGTCGCATACCATTGTTCTGAGAGATCCCCTATCGAACCAAAGGAAAACTAGTGACATCTGGTGCCCGTTACATAGTCTACGTTGTATCCCACGCGATTTCGGTATTAGTGCCTATACGTCTGCAATGATTTCGCAAAGTTGTTTAGTAGAGAATACGTGCATGGAACATTTACAGGAACTTGACATTCTTATAAATTTTGGTTTAGTAATATCGCATATTTGACTATCAGCTCGGTTTTCTACTTCAACTGGCATGGGTATTTGCTCATCCGCCATAGGTCTTCGCTCATCATTCATCGTTCAACGGTCGTTGATCCCCTCCTTGCTCCGTCCTGTTCAGCGTTTAACCCGAACAAACTTTCTGCATTATCTTCAGAAGTATTGCACGGTCTCAGCAAATGGTTGTTGAGAAAACGATTTGAACTGAGCATACAGTGAGCAAATGAAGATATGATACTGGTGTGATGGCTAAGAGTGTCTTGGGGATAAGTGTCCATTTTCATATTTTTTTTGTATTGCAACCCAGGACGGATATTTATCTCCAATGTGGAGAAATATCTCAAGGCTCGGTTAAAAGATAGGAGACGGACACACGTAACCACTGGACTTCCTTGGTCTCCACACTAACAGCACACACCCGCATACACCGCATTATAAGGTGGACTGCTCATCTGCAAATTGACAAGAGGATGTTGACGAATACTGGCAAAACAAATTAAATGTACGGTGTTCTGTATATTTCGGGGGTGGTGGGTTTAACACTAGTCAATGATAAAACTAAAACTTCTGTCTTGATATACTCATAAGTCAGTCCGAATCGGAAAAATGAGATGTCGACTAAACATTTCAGCCAATTTCACGAAACATGTTGCATTTCAATTTATACCACGCGAGGTGTAACGGTCATATAGATTGTGCGTTACCGTTTATTTCCGTGTACGCTGGTATATATTTAGATCTCTTTTATGTATACTTATTCTGTCCGCATAGCCGATCGATCCATGTTCCCATCGTGTTTAGTCAGATTTCGACTCGTGAAACTAAAATATCAATCGAAGCGAAAGGCTGACTCTGCTACGAAGAACAAGCCACTACCACTGTTCGACTTCGTATATGTGTCGTATCAAAACAACAATGCTACATTCGTGCTCACAATTTGTCGTTGAAATTAAGTCGTTTGTTACACTGACAGCAGGCCATGGAAACTATCGTGCTCTGGTTAATATTTGTAAACTTAAAAAAATCTGTCTCTGATCTTTCAACCGGATACGATGCATAAATGGTCTAGAGCTATGTGCCCATCAGTAATTGAGGCAACACTGACGATGATAATTCGTACACTTTTCATGATCAGTTTTTAGATGGTTTTCTCTAATTCTCTCCAGGTTTCTAGTGAATCTGATGCCTCAGTTTAATACCACGGGAGATTTATTGACGAAACGACTGATGAAATTTGCCGAGCATAAAACTATGGTTCCAATGCTCAACGAGTTCAACCGAGCCACACTTGATGGCATTGGAAAGGTATACATTTATACTTTACAAAACCTTTAATGATTGTTGTCTTACATATTTCAATTACATTATTGACTTACCTGAGACGAGTACCAGCGCCTCATCTCACATTGACGAGCATGTCGTTGTAGATAGACAATTGATTTGATACCACAAAGAGCTGGCTCTATCCCACGATATTACTAATATTGTATATTAAGCTCACTATTATTACAAGCACACATAGCATTTGCCTCTGTACTTATGTGAGACGGCTGTTTCAATCTTGATGGGATGCTGTGAATAATAACAAACTTCATGAGCTCATAAAAAAAACTGTAGGCTATACTCATCTGAACAGACAGAAACGTTCCGATCAAACCATGATCAGGCGATGTAGAATCGGCCATACACGATTAACTCACGAACATTTACTAAAAAAAGAGCCAGTCCCAAGGTGTATTCCCCGCCATGAAGATCTCACGGTGAAACATATTCTTATCGAATGCATAGATTGTAAGATTGTAAGAGATGCTTTTTATCGAGCGACTACTTTGGAAGATCTTTTTAGTCGGGTGAGGGGGATTACATCTTGGGTTATTTGAAAGAAATCGGGCTGTTACATAAGTTTTAATGTGTGTATGTTTTAATGCGTTGGACTACTAAGTTAGTGACTTGAGTACTTAGAATTGTGTTTGATTGTCGCTATATAGCTGAAATATTGCTTAATTCTCTCTCTCTCAAACATATAGCTATAATTGTTTTTTTCCTTTCCATTGCGATTAGTGACCACATATGTATGCTTTAAGAGTCTTTTTTTTTATCTTCTCAAGGTTGCTTTCAACATGGACATTGGAAGCATACATAACGAAAACGATCCGTTTCTTCAAGCAGTGAGCACAACGTGTGAAGGCTTCGAGTGGACGTTTAATCCATTTGCAGCGGTAACACTTTATGTAGACAACATTAAGACATTTCATATTCGCGGATAGTTCTCTATCACACACATGTAAAGAAGCACAGTTGGACGCAATTACTTGGTACCGATATTCGTTTAGTATACTATAATAGTTCATCGTTGGAGAAAAGCTCAAACGCAATAAGACTCCACTCGAAGTTAAGCATGCAATTGGGTTCCAGTAAAACTAGGCAAATGAAAAAGTGTACTTACACTGCTGGTTATGGAAGATGAAAAATATTCATGCCAAAAAATCATGAAAATACACTATCTCCGTGGGGGTATATTCTTTCTGCTGCCTTACATGTGTCAAATGGAGTTCAACAAGGTGGCGTTATACCGCCTAATTGCTCAATGAATACACACAACATGTCTAGAGAGATCTTTACACAGGAATTGTTTTGATGTAAAGTTTCTGAGATCTCTGTAAATAACGTTAGTTATGCTGATGATATGAGCCTACTGGCTCCCTCTATGCCATTGTAAGCTGTTGGATATATGTAAGCTTTTGGATATATGTGAGTGATATGCTACTGAGCACGCTATTATTTATTACACTATTGTTCCTTATTGGTCTGGACCTTGTTCTTAGGAATAAATGAACTTCCCGTACACAGATACAAATTAGAAATCATTTGAAAGCTTAGACTCTCTTCTTTCGGGTGAAGTAGGATGTGGTGCTGAAAACTCTTGCCGTATGCTGTAAAAATTAGGAAATACAAGGAACATTGGATTGCATTTTTCTACTTTTGAAATGGGGATATAAGTTTAAAACGAATATTTCTTCACTCTTACCAGGCATATAGCAAAATGGTTTGTGTCATTTAATTGAGCGAAGGTTCTCCAATCGTCTAATATCAAGAAGTATGATGACGTCATTGACCTGTGACGTCTCAGTGGAGCCATCTGCAAAAAAATTCAAATTACTAAAACTATGTCAAAGTTTTTTGCGGGTGAAAAACTTTCTTTTAAACTGGCCAAAATTGTTCTTATGTCGTATTTAGTTATCGGTCAAATACTTCGGTAAAAGACTTGGTGCGATTACCTTTAACTCCTCAATGTAACGCATCATTTACCATAGGATATTAGATAAAAAACATTAACTGCTGTATTAGAGAAGGGTTTCTCGGATGTTAGTCATCAAAAATAGTATTGTTCGGCGATATAGACATCTAGAGTCATTTGATGTCGTAGCTCTATATTATTTTGGTCAAACATACAATTTAGGTTAGAATTGTAATAGGGGGTTGTTTCTAATATCCAAGAAACATACAGGAAAACGCAGAGTGGCACGAAGTTACAAAATTGGCGAAAGGGTGCTGTTAGCTTTAGTTTCTACATCAATTATTTTATCTCATTTTCTTAGAGCATTAAATATATCACTCCAATACAAGAACATGTCCATAAACAAACCCACTCACCTGGTATGTTTGTGAATCCACAACTGCCGGAGTATGGGAATTTTATTATAACATCACTATATGTACTCATGTACCTCAGAGCAGTTGTTTCAGATATTTTGGTGATTATATCTTCTGTACATCCAAAGAATATCTTTCATCAGGGGCCAAACCTAATCATAAATACAACTATTCAGCCATGAAATGCTCGAACGACGGCATTGCCCACGTGACGTCGGGTTAAGGTTAGGCACCGGGTAATCCTTTAACCCTATCTGGTCTGAGCGATGTGGGGTGTACCAGAGTCTGGGCGGGAAAGGTGGGGGGGGGGGTGTCGGAAAGTGCCACCCTATATATTTTTTCTATCTTTAGGGCTGAAACTTACCACACCATATATTTTGATGAAACTCCACAAGAAAACGATAAACATCCAAGATGACCGATATGACTTTAGAGTGACGTCATTTTCAGAAAGACATTTTTAGACGATTTTCGGTCAGATTTTCCGATTTTTTTTTCAATTTATGTGTTTTCATCGCAAATACTACATGATAAATTAGTAAATATTAATCTCATATGAAATAAAATAGGTTTACCCATTTTTCCATGAAGAAAAGCACAAATTTTTCGGGTACCTTGGGGCCCCTAGGCCAGGCACGGTTAACATTGACTCTGCTGCAAAACCCGAAAAATAATTATCATTGTGGCTTTCAAAATACTAAATATCCAAACAACTTTGAAGATGTTATTGTCTCGGATTTGCAAACACAAATCATCGCTGTAAAACTTCGTGAACAAAATAATACAGCATGTTCAATGTTAATAAATGGTTCGTTGCCTAACCTCGGTGTGGCGTCACATCGGCAATGACGACGTTTCGCGCCTTTTATCGTTAGAGAGCACAAATCGGAACTGTACTATTAATATCGATGATATATAATCTCCAATATTATGATCTCGCTTGTTCCGTGTTTCGCACATGGTGTCAGAGCAGAATTATCGCTCCTAGAGATAATTCTGATGTACATGTGGGTATCGAAACATACCAATCTCGGATATTTATTCGCTTTGACACATTTCATGTGTACGCTGTTTACCGGCGCTATTTTTTCTAACGTCCTCTGTTGTTTTCAAGGTACACAAGGTCCAAATTCCGTACAAAATTATTCCTGTTTTATTTTCTAAGGTGTGAGGACAGAATTCTCGCTTCTGGAGTTCTGTAGGTATTGCAAAATACTAATCGCAATTCGAGATGTTTTTGCTTTGACACATTTCATGTGTACGCTGTTTCTTTTAAAGTCTTCCGCAATTCCCAAGGTCCAAGTTCTGTTCATTTTTATTACTATTTTACCAAAGCGGGAGTTCATTGTTTATTGAAAAATGTCAATTTCAATTCGACATTTTTCTGTGGAAAACAGTTCATGTGTACTTCGTTGTTTCGTTTAATATCTTTCGCAGTTTCCAAGGCCCATGCGGACCAAGTTCAGACAGTATCATTACTCTTTTTATCAAAGGTGTCAGGACAGAATTATCGCTCATGAAGATCCTTTGTAGATATTAAAAATACTAATATCAATTCGAGATCTACACATTGCATGTGTATTCTTAAAGACGAGCGCCATTAGTGTTGTCTCTCTGTACTGGCGGTCCGCTTTTAACTGGAGCTAGGCATTCGTATGGGAACGGGAATGAAGATTATTCTTACTACTTTATTATCAGGTGTTACAGCATGAATCTCAGCAGTATTATTCTATTGTATGTCTCGGATCATGCCAGAATCGTTATACGAAAGACTCATGTGAGCATGAGCAAATTCATGTGAGCATCTGGCCAGGTGTAGATAGAATTCGTATTCAGGGTTGAAACACGCCAGGATCGTGGGAGTGTTCATGGACATTCTTCTCACAGAAACAGCGCAGTCAAGCAGCGTGCACATGAAATGTGTCAAAACAGATAATCTTGAACTGAGAATGGTATTTTTCAATACCTACAGAATTCCAGAAGCGAGACATCTGCCCGGATACCTATGAAAAAGCAGTAATAATAACAGAATTTGGACCTACGGACCTTGGAAGACATCCGAAGAAACAGCGCTGAATACTCATGAAATGTGTCAAGAGAGAAAATTCGAAATGAGATTGATATTTTTCAATACCTACAGAACTTCAGAAGCGAGAGCTCTGTCCTGAAACCTTCGATAAAAACAGTAATAATAGTGTACAAAACATGCATCTTGTCGACCTTGGAAACTGTGGAAGAAATTAAAAGAAACAGCATACACATGAAATAGATCAAAGATAAATCTGTAACTGAGAATGATATTTTTCAATGCACACATAACTCCAGAAGAGAGAATTCTGTCGTCACACCTTTGATAAAAAATAGCAATAATATTGAACAGAACTTAAACCTTACATATTTGGGAAACTACGAAGACATTAGAAGAAACAGCGCTAGTAAACAGCGCTACACCAGACATATCACTAGAAGCGATAATTCTGCCCTGACACCATTAACAAGCCATAATAACACTATATGCGCGAAGCACAGAACAAGCGACATGATAATATTGGAGATTACCTATAATGAATATTAAGTGTATTGATGATTAGGCTTGGTCCCTGTTGAGAGTTATGATTGGGACATACAAAAAAATATCCGAAACAACTGCTCTGAAATACATGAGTCTATATATTGATGTTACAATGCAAGTGGTATACCCTGTTGTAGGGTCAGCGCATACCTGGAGAGTGAGTATGCTCATGAGAATTTCCTTGTAACCCTACAAGTCGGTTTCCAATAGCATACTGTGGATGTGGCAATTTAAACAGCAATTTTGAGATGACCCCCAAATAGTTTCTAAATTTCCAACAGATGAAAAGTCATTGGCAGAGTACAGAGTAATATATAGATGTGTCCACAAATTTTATTAAATGTGGAAGATTACCAAGAACATACTGTGGGAAAACAGATACACTGTAACAGAAATTATTAGATGAACCTCACCCCGACCCCCAACGATATAGCGTTGGACACACCGGTTCTAGTCAGATCACCGAAGTTAAGCAACGTTGGGCTCGGTCAAAAATTGGATGGGTGACCGGGCGCTGTTCTAGCTGGGCTGAACAGAGTCCAGGGTAATAGGAACTGTGAGCATTCTCGTGTTCTGGCACATGTAGGCACCGTGGTGATATGACTGTAACAATGTTGAACACGACATTAAACCCTACTACCCACTCACTCACCCAATGATAATTAAGACAACTTTTAGGTATTGCTGAAACGCTTAGTCGACTTTGAAGATACATGTATATAAGTTTGACATATACTTCCTGTTCACATAATCTCTCTGGTAGTGATCAACCTTATATAGCCTGCACTTTTCAGGCAATGAGACACAGTACCGGTGGAAATAACTTATGTGAATTTCATTCAATTGAGTATCTTAGTAATGAAATCATAATCGGGTATTTAGAAAATATTTCATTGGGAATTTGGAGATTACCCCCGAGTGACGCCATGATTCAAGATCGCATAACATAACCGTTACCAATCGATTCCCCGGTTGATGGAGAGAAAATACCTACCTCATCACTGTGCATTGGCGTGAAATAAATAAAGTTGTTATCACTGAAGCAAACCCAAACGACAATATATTTCAAGACCACATCCGGCCCAACCAAAAAGGTAAATAAAATAGGCTTTCAAATGACACAGGATGTGGCGTGTGTACGCGGAGTGCATTTTGCTCCAAAAATAAAGCATTTTGTTTTTGCAAATCGCCGCCCGCCTATTAAGTGGAGGTAAAATGACATATTCACTTACCATGGTGGCATGACCACCAAAGATTTGCGCGATAACCTCGATATGAAGATAACGTGTATGTATCGCATGCTAAGTATAGGAACCAATATTGTTCTTCATAGGCCTTTATTTTAATTTGACGGAATCTAATGTCGCACCAGTCATGTATTTCAACCTATACTGTTCAACACTTAGTTGCAAATTCGTTGAATCGGAAATAAGTAAAATCACTATCTGATATAATAGTGCATTCAGGCGCCTCTCAAACATTCGCTAGGAATATAGCTATATGATTCCATGAGCTTAACAGGAAATATGTGTGGAGCATCAAACACCGAGTCGTCATAAAAAAAAATCCGGGTTGACCTGTAGCTGTAGCTGATTGTTTAGTCGAACGTATGCTACATGCATGCAATCCATCAATATTCTCTGAAGCGTATAGAAGTTTTACAATCTAAACTGGTTTTAAACGTGAATGGAAATGCTGGAGAGTATTGCAAATTTCAAATTGATTGCTTCTCCCGATTCTTGCTTCAGTATGTTCTCATGTATCGCCACCTGATAACTCATTATTGACTCAATGTATTTTACTGTACATTGTGGACTTGTTTGTTGTTCCACCTGGAGAACTGAAAGGGGTGTTCAGAGAAAGGAGAAAGGAAGTGAGTTTTAATTTACCACTCAAGAAATTTGAAATGCTATGATCCCATCCCTCCACTTGGAGAATATGATCAAGTCGGACCTGAACAAGCGAATTGAGGAATTGCGTTTAGAAACGATTACTACTCGCATATATCCTGGTACAGGTACAATCATTTGCTGTTTTATTTCACTACAGATCGATCCTCGCCTGCACAGTTAAAGCAAAAAATGTCAGGGAAGCATGCAACTTTCTGCGTAAAACCGGGAGAAATTGCATTGAGGAGCGAAAACTGGCGATGACGAACGGGGAATACTGTCCCGAAGATATTCTGTCACACATGATCTCAATCTTAGGTGATGTCTAACTCGTTGTTTTCTTGATCAATACGTATCGGGTTTCAGAATCAGCGTAAGCTAGAACACGCAGCTAGTGCTATTCACGTTGCATGAGTATCTTACTAACGTTGTGATCTAATGTCTCCCGGACCGACACGAACGATACACGTTATGTTGGCAGTAAGTGAACGATACACCAGTTATGTTTCCTGATATTTACTCACTTCACGGAATTTCCATGCCATTCGGTATTGGATGATTCATAATAACAATACATAGATACTGTAACCATGAAGAAACATACTCCAGTTCAATAATCAGAGATACGTCCATTGAGAATAACACTTTCCTGGTAAAGCACAGATACCTGTGCTGTAATGGTTATCCAATGCCTAAGCTGCGCCTTCAAGATTAGGCACGGTCCCCAGTTGTAGATGTCGCGCTCGATCGGTCAACTACCAGGTCTCATTATCACCATTTAAAATCTAATACCACAGTGTGCGCATCAACGAACGAGGTCCAATGTAAAAAAAAATTCGTCTTTGTTCAGTGAATCTGTTTTTTTCTCAGATGGTAATCCAGACATCGATGTTGAAGAAACCATTGATGAGTTTGTGACTTTTTTCATCGCCGGTGAGAAAACAAGAATGACATGTTTTCTCTAACCAACACCTAGGTTAATTCTCCTAGCTTTCTTTCGTCAATTATCAACTGATAGATCGAGAAAACACAGCTGTGTTATACACTATTTCTGAAACAGATGATAAACTGTCATACTCAAATGACGGCTGTGATAAGTCGATTTTAGACACGATTCCAAATTTGCAGTAAACAATACAACAAAGTGTGCTGCATGTGTAGGATCTCGTATTTGAATAGTAGAATTGCTAAATATATTGGTATATGTATGGCTTATTCATTGTTTTGAATAGGACAGGAAACGACGTCAACCACATTGGCATTCTTACTGACGGAAATTGGAAGACATTCGGAAGTATACAGAAGGTAACGGCAATATCATTGCTTACTAATATGGTTCATTGCACAAGAAATGCACAAAGAAAACGGAAGAAAGTGTTAGATGGCTTGCATTCCAATGGCTAGTCGGAGGAATGCAATTTTGTTAGTAATTTTGCAATTTTGTCCCAATTTCAGAGATGGGAAACATCGAGTTTTGGCGTCGGATTTGATATTCAAGACGCAGCCCTCATCTACAAAATAATCTCCGTATTAATAATCTTTTTTTGTACTACACCAATTCTAAATATTTATGGAAAGAAAAACGCAAAATAGTTTCCTGCAAATCTGTCAGCAATTGTCACTGATGACAGAAAGACATCTCTACATACATTTTTGTATATAAAATCCTTACCACTGATGATTATTCTTTATCCAAATGGATTTCCGAGCTGTTTTCTGGATTATGACATATCTAAGACACGGTTTCATTGTGTCTGTTCATTTGAACATCATAGAGATGTAAAACAAGTGACGTTCAAACTGTTCCTAATCCCAGATTAACCCTATCTGGCCTGGGATTTTGGGACCTGACCTGGCCTGGGGGACAAAATGCCACTCCCCCCTCCCCACTAATTATTTTTCTTATCCTTTGAGCTATCCTTTGAGTCACGGAGTTTCAGCTCTCCATTTTTTACGTTCAGGAGATAACGCACAAAGTTTGATGGGGGGGGGGGGCATTTTATCCCAAGGCCAGATAGGGTTAAGCGTATTCAGAAAATTACGATAAGTAGCGTTATGGCGCTATGTCGTATTTGTTGTCAGTTTACGACACTTGCCGCAAAATCTGTGAATATTTTATGGAGACGTCTAGTACTATGGCCATGTTTGATTAGATTCTGTAAAATTGTTCTGTGGCGCTGATTGAAATCGTCATATTTTGCATAGGATGTAACAAATATCACCAAGCAAGATATATATATGCGCTGTATGTAGATGCTTCTGGAATATGGCTTTCCAGGAATGTGTAGTTATCTATGTCAAAGCTGTAATCGTCTTTCCTGTTGATTCGACATAAGAGAAAGCAATCCAAATTTTTGCATATAGGCTCATTCATACGAGAACAGATATAGATGGCCTATGTTGGTATACAATGTGTACTCATTGGAATACCTATACGATGTTGGTAGATTGTCAGGCATATTTTGGATGTTGATTTCAAGTCAAAACCTTTTACTATCATCCCCTATTCTATGCCAGCTGATAACTGCCACCGGCCAGTTTGTGCCGACGAAATTGATCCGTTGGGCTGCATGAGCAATGATATTAGCGATGCTGTAACATTGTTCCAGCAAAACAGCAACTGGCCAACTTCGCACTCTTTTCTTGCGTAAATCTTCTGTCCGGCATCACCTACAATGAACATTTGACAAACGTCAGCAACTTTAGAGAAATGGGGCGATATCATAGGGACGTGGGTGTAGCCGACAGTGCCAGTGATGACGGCGAAGCTAAATGGGCGTCATTCTATTATCGGGGCAGAAATACTAGAAATCTCGATATTTGTTTGAAATTATTAATTCAAGCGAGCTATGGCGGTCACGTTTTTTCGGTCCCCCGCCACCGCTGCGCAAACAGGTCGACCGACTAACGATCGTGTCCCGTTTCAGAAATGGCGAAATAAATTTTGCTGTTCGTGCGGATATGCTGAACTATGAATTCAATTCAGCGCTATATTATTTGCTGATCTGTGAACTATATTCATATTCATGTAACCTTTTATTCTAAAAATCGAATTAGACTGAAAGACGTCATTGTCATTGTGCGACCGTCGAAGGTGCCAAGTTCCATTAACGTGTTTCAAAGTCATACTGTTCATCAACTATTCTTCGAGATATTCTTGGTACAATTTACTGATTTTGTCATCAGAATATCTTCAGCATTTCGTGATTTTTGCATAATTGTTCGTTTTTGACTGGGACACTTCGACAGTCGTGTTGACGTTTACATGTATCGGATGCATGCAGATCGCGGTCACCTGTTGCACGCCGGTAACTAACACCTGTTAAATACACCGCTGTCGCTCTATCAACATACATCATTCTGATATAAGGTATACTAATACACGATAATGTAAGTGCTTCTTTCTACACTTATTTTATTATTCTGTCCTCGTAGACTTCAAGAAGAAGTGGATGAAGTTGTGGGTGATAGGTCGGAGGTGACGTATACCGATCTGGGAAAGTTATCGTACACCGGAAATATGATCAAGGAGACGCTACGACTGCATCCGGTGGCAGATATGACATTGAGAAGCCTCGTCAAAGAACAGTTAGTTGGAGGTTATCTGACTCCGGGGAACACAACAATTGTTGTAGGTTCAACCAATGTATGTCTCGTTGTGGTGGTATGATTACGGGTGTAAAGGAGTGTGTGGCTCTTATCGTTTTGCTGGAATCTTATTGCACTGTAACACCCTGCGTGAAAGGTAATTTTTGCTTACTATTCTTTTGCAAAGAACGTACCACTAAAACACGATTGTGCCGTATATATTGGCGATATTGTTGGGTTCATAATCCCCAACAAACTATACCATGTCTATCCTAGACGACTTTTGTAACAGGTGCAGCCATGTTAATTAGTAACATGTACCAACAATGCGTGTACCTCCCTTTCCCAATGGGGAAGGGTATCGGACCAACGACGCCAACAAGTTCTCAGCTTCCCGCTAAGATATGTGTTTATTAGGTTGCTGGAATACAAGAGACTAGCCCCTCATTTATTTTATATTCAGCCGTCGTCCATTAAAGAATTTCCGCGTCAAAGAAGCTGTTTACTTAAATACTGACGGATATTTCGATGCCCTAAACCTATATGACCTCAAATTTGATCTTTGGCCTCTGTTGTAGAGGAAATATTAAATAAAAATTTCGAAGCCAAGTCGAAATCCAATCAAACTGCGAAAGGTATCAAGTGACCTACATGACGCGCATAGTTGACCGAGGATACCAAAATTCAGATTTGACCTTGACTTTTGAAGGGATAAGCAATCGAACTTCGAAAATATTTCTTCCAGTTTCTCCAAAAGTAGGTCATTTGGCAGTTTTGAAACCTTCAATATCACGTGATACCAATAGTGGTTTTCTTGATTTTGGGTGAAAATATAAGGACTAGGGATCTGTAATTTAGCACACACGTTCATTATACAAGAATGAAGTCGGAAATTTTTTTTCCGACCTTGACCTTGATTATTGAGTTATGGCCCTTTACATTTTCACGGTTGAAAGACTCCTGGGCGAAAAAGACTGATCATCTTGACTCGAAATTTGGATATAACTATAGGTCATTAACTTGGTTAACATACAAGAACAAGGATAAAGTTACGAGAAAGTATAGTGTATATTTGACGAAAACCGAAAATTTCACTATTTTAATCTCATGGGGAACTGAGTCAACCAGCTCCATATTAATATGGAAATGAGAGAATATATATATATGTATATCAGGTAGCCTGCGAAATTTCAAGCTTGTATCGTTAATACTTTCGAAGATATTAGCAAAAATAGTATTTATGCCTTCGAACATGTCGTTCACATGTTCATATTACCCTGGACACTGGCTGGGCTGATCAGTTTCCAGGGTGATAGGAACTGTAAGCACTCTCGTGTTCTGGCACATGTAGGCACGACTGAAACTAGGTAGAAAACAACGATTTCCACGATATTGTTGATTTCTATACGTTATTTTCATCCTCTCCAACGAATAGAATACGACAGTCCAATGGTCTGTACGTCGAATTCCGGATCGAAAGGTCTGTTGTTCAATTCCTCATATCGCCGGTATTCATTTATATCGCCAGTATTCATTTTCTTTTCTTTTCCCTTTGGGTTTTTTTGATCATACGATTCAAATCTCAATATGATCGATAACTTTTTCTCACGCAAATTGTTATAGTTATAGTAGCAAGCAATGATGTAATTCATAGTCCACAAACCACCACTCCGCTGCGATCGCATACAGCTGCAGTGTTTATTCACCAACCGTTTAACAGTACGGTACAATCATGGCTACGCGTTACATAAAGGATCGAGTATAAAGAATCTATCTCGTATAGATTGATGACTGGGATACGCGTTACACATAAAATTAGGAGCAAGCGGCGATGCGAGGTTATAAGATCGATGTTGAAGTTGAGTGTTTGGAATTGACAGTAAAAACACTTGCGCATTCTGTATGTAACCCGACTCACCAAATTAGCTTTCAGGACATTCCGTTCCGACTGTGTCAGCCGATTCTACCAGCGATCGCAAATAAATTAACGTCGTATTATATGAAGGAGGTGACCGGGAACTCTGATGAAGCCCAGGATGCATTGTGCATCTATGCTAATTAAATGGCGGGTGTTCAATTATCATTAAATGTACATCGCATATGCAATACAACATGAATTTAATCACCAACACCGCCAGCTGTCAGCTCTGGAAGTGTTGGATATTAAATTGATGTCGCGTTACTTATGCGATGTTAGATTTCCCTGTAATTAAATTGAATACAACAGAAAGCAATAGACAATCAATAGTTGAACTGGCTGCACTTGTTTGAAAACGGCACATAACGATAACAGTTCAGACTCGATATAAGGCTCTCGCAATCTAATTAGACCAATTAAAATTTCCGGAAAATGCTTCGACTTGGTATTTTCCTACGATGTAGGCTCTCATTTGCAAATTGTCCATGAGTCAGTCTATCCGAATCATTTCGTCGGCAAAATAAGGAGAACCGCTGACATTTGAACCTTGTTTTTTGGCATGTACGTGCATTAGAGGACTGTTACGTAGGTCCTGTGACGTTAGTCACACTGTCATGTATAGTATATGCGACATTGCAATACAGCGAAATGATACCTTTGGGGACGTCATGGAAAGCCCGTACCATTGTACAAACAATGTCTAGTTTGTTCTTGTTTCAATTTCTACCATCTAGGTGCCTACATATGTAACGAGTCGGCTGGAGGAACACAATAAGAACGCACTAGAATTTAATCCCGATCGCTTTTCTTGGGATCCGTCTGCCAGGTATGTATTAAAAATGATTCATGTTCAGAATTTATGGAGTTGAGCGACTGTCAAATGTATGAATATGGATTATATTTACCTCCAGAGTAAAAATGGCATAGAAGTTTGGATCCGGAATAAGAAAACATGGATAGCAACCTTCATTACTAGAACTCATAAGCATGTACGTGAACAACAGAACAGTTAATAAACACCAGATGATGTATGTTTCGAGACTGACGATGGTGAGATTGCGGCAGCCCTTCTCGTCGCCGTATCTGACGTAGGCCGGCCTTAATTACTACTCGGTAGAGAAGCTAAAACATTAACACTCATATATATATTACAAAGAAAAAATGTTTATTCCAGTTGTATTTTCAGTTATCTGACATTTCGGTCTTATGTTTTAGGCCCAATGCTTACACGTACTACCCGTTTTCACTGGGACCAAGGAATTGCATCGGACAAAATTTTGCGATGGTAAGTTTGTGTTGAAATAAATCCTGAAATACTTGAATAATAGCTACGTTCGATGATGTATCGCTATTAGTCAGTTAATGGCAGGTGCAATGTGCATTATTCTAAAGTTCTAACTCTGTACAGGTGGTATATATAATCCAATGAAAGGCATTCAATTCGATCACGTGGTTATTCAATATCCTCTATTTACTGAGAAGCAACTGTTGTATTGGATGGCTTATGGAACCCGTATTTGAGAGGTTTGAGAACGTGTATCCAGCGGTCGTTAAGTGAAGACAATTCTTCTCGTTCACTTTTATGTGGGCTCCCATATTGCGTTTCCATTATTATAATTCGTATCATTTCTTGGGTCCAATATGGATTATTTTACTCGTTCGCTTTGCTTTGAAAACTCGTTTGGGACTCGACGCTGGAGTTTCAACAAAACGTGCACTCGTACAGAACAAAACCCTACTGGACTCACCTATGTATAATAGCCTCATAGTACTGCTTATTTTGTAGATGGAAGCCAAAGTCCGTCTCAGTAAATTTTTGCAGCGGTTCGATTTCACGCTTGATCCGGATCAATCATTCGATACGATACAAAAGTTTTCCTTACAGCCTAAGGGGAAAGCCATGTGTACCTTGTCGTTGCGAAGAAACAAGTAACAACTTGGGTGAAGATTTTAGTGGAATTGTAACACCAGTTCCAGATGTTTCAGGCATAATGACATGTGGAACCAATGAACAATCCTACGAACGGGTATGCCATGAACGACGTCCTGGTTAGCTTACCGTTCAGACCAATCTACCTATAGTTTGTATATGTATTTGGCATTTGATTGCGGGTTATGGGCCTTTGGCATATCGGTTGATTTCACATCACATGCTGTGTGAATAAACAAACAACCAACAGAGATACTTAAGCAACAGAGATACTTAAGACATTATCGAAAAACTGTACATGCCATCCGGTTCTGCCATCCAATCTTCTCTCGTCTGTTAAATATTTTACCCCTTCTCTTCACTTAAATGTTTGTGTACATATCTGCATGTAGGTTGATTCGTATAGGCTCATTAGAATACTTGGAAATCATGTGTAGCTTCCGCGTACTGTACACTTGTATTTATAGAGAAGAAAAGCAACTCCGAGTAGGGATGACAATTTCATTTTTTATATTTTGCTATTAGTTATAGCATCTTCAGCAGTGAAAGAAAGTTACAAACAGCTCTATACGCGCAGTATATATACATGAATTGCAGGCAAGCACCTAAAAGGTGCGTGGACCCCTCAGCCTTTTTTTTTAGCGAAGTAGGATCAGGGCTGCATCTAGAGCCAATTTAGTTCCGAAAAACGTATGGGCGCTCAAAACTCAAATGAAACAAAAAATGAAAGTGCTGTTGTTGCAGTTCAATTTGAAAGGATTTCTGAAGGAAATACTCATAGAAAAAGCTTTTGGGGGCCTCAATATCGATCCGATTGCATAGCTGGGTAATGAATTTCATGTTAATAAACCTCTGTTTTGTGATTGATCACAGGCTCTTTGCG
The DNA here is from genome assembly GCA_036873755.1 of Hanleya hanleyi. NCBI lineage: Eukaryota > Metazoa > Mollusca > Polyplacophora > Lepidopleurida > Hanleyidae > Hanleya > Hanleya hanleyi. Next base: position 48,751 of record JAVTVY010029597.1, on the reverse strand, counting down.
CCGAAATTCACTAAAAACAATTGGACCTCAATAAAGAATTACGAAAAGGAACTGGCAGTTTGGGATCGGAACCTGCAAAAAATCACAGTTTGTTTGATTTTTGTACCGTATATAATAGACTTCGTTTTCACGTGAGTGGTGTGCTGGGATTACAGCATGCAAGAACGTGTAGCTTTATCAGTGGCAATTTATGCATTGCACAAGTGTGATAAGTTAATGGCATAGAAACACACCGATTGACACTCTCCTAATCACTTGTTTTAGATCATTTCCAAGGTACAGTCACATGTTTGGTGACACAAATTGAAGCGTATACAAATATGATTCATGCAAAGTTTTAGGATAAATCATATGACGTAAAATATGATTTAACAGCAAAATTGAAGAAAAATGTTGTCCTTCATTTAAGGCGACGCGAAATTCAATCTAACAGGGGTCCGATACTGCAGGGATTCCCCTGCCAGTTATTTCATTTTTACACTTCTGAAATAAAATATGTTTTCTGCAAAAGATTTAGGATAAATCATATGATGTGGAGTAGAATGATTTAATAGCAAAATTGAAGAAAAATGTTGTCCTTCATTTAAGGCGACACGAAATTCAAACTAATAGGGGTTCGATACTGCAGGGATTCCCCTGCCGGTTAGTCCATATTATACTTCTGAAATAAAATATGGTTTGTGCAAAAGCTTTCTGATCAATCGATGTAGCAAAATTGAAGAAAACTGTTGTCCTTCATTTAAGGCGACACGAAATTCAACCTAACAGGGGTTCGATACTGCGGGGGCCCACCGCCAGTTATTTCCTCTTGTACTTGTGAAATAAAATAATGTCACCAACCTGTTAGTTATTACTAGAAAAGGAAAAAAAAATAGATGATTCAGCATGTGTGTGAAAAAACAATGTACCAATGTACACTGCAACTCACACATATCACATGAGGCTGAGAAGCTGTGGCTAGAAAAAAGTCCAAACTTTAACATTTAGTGCCCCAGGGGTGGGGAAATCCCCCCAAGGATAGTGCATAGGTTGAAGAAGTGTAGCATCATGTAAGCTTCCAGAATATATGGGAATTGGGAGGTTCCACCCATTGATGATAATCTTGAATGGCCCAGGCTTTCTTGTATCAGGGAACCTTCAAAAGTCACAATGAAACATGCAACCAAGGGTTCTCGATGGGCATAGATAACAGTGTAAAAAGCCAAGCCATCAATAAATAATAAAAAAAATAATTAAAAATCATGAAATCATCATAGCCATCGGAAAATCTAATCATTTCATCAGTCAACATTCAGAAAGCTCTCAACAAAGTTTGGTCAGGCCCGACTTGAAAGATCTGCAGATATTCAGCAGACAAGAAGATGTTGATGGGCATAGATAACATTGCAAAAGCTGAGCCATCAATAAATAATAAAAAAATAATAAAAAATCATGAAATCATCATAGCCATTTGAAAATCTAATCATTTCTTCAGTCAACATTCAGGAAGCTCTCACCAAAGTTTGGTCAGGCCCGCCTTCATAGATCTGCAGATATTCGGCGGACAAGAACATGTTGACGGACGGACGGACGGACGTGCGTACGTACATGTCAACATGTCAACATGCCCTATGGGCTGAGGGGTAACGAGTTATAATGTGATCTTAGCCAATACACATATATGAATAGGTAAGCCAGTAATGTCAGTCAGATTGGACAGATATTAAAATGACATTGTCAGAAAATTGTTGTAGACATTAAATGTTAGGAGATAGCAATATCCAAATGTTGTGATTACAGGTGATACAATACACAATCTAATTGATGACAACAATACACAATGAATAAAGTATGGCGATATAGCGCATATACATGTATATCTACATTGAATATTTCTACATGTCATGAAGTTCGGATAAGGACTGTCATCTTAAAATAATATAGGTATAATTTTCTTGGCAATCCACATTAGAATTGATGGGAATCTACAAATGTTGTAACTTGCATGGCAATATACAATTATGAAACGATACACAGTCTAATTTATGAAAGGAAAACTGGGTAACCTAAAATGATATTACCTAAATAATTTTAAATCCTTTGAAGCTTTCAAACCTTGGTTTAAAATTGGTCTGTGCCGGCGTATGGCTACGGCTTCTTTGGATAACACTTGAGAGCAGTGAGCTGCTGCATCAATAATTTTAGTGTTTGATTCTATAAGAGACAACAAAGAGATGGGGTCATCATCTGTCCACTTGTATTTTCTGCTTCAAATTCAGTTCTGAAACTATGGTCAGTTCGATCCAATAGTATCATTGTTATGACGTTTCCACAATAAAATTCCTTTCTGTTTTTTTTAAACGTAGTTGTGAGATTAATAATCTGATGTATGCCATGTATTAAATACGGTGAAGATTCTATGCCATTTACCTAACATACAGTACGCCCACTTTCCAGTTCCCGATTGTCCACAGATGGTGACTGGATCCTACCGGTAGGATAGTTGTAGGGTCCGCGGACGATGGCTGGATGATTTCAAAAATCATACGCGGATCCTCCAGCCATCATCCACGGACCATACGCGGATGATCCGCGTATCATCCACGGATCATCCGACCATCATCCACAGACCCTCCGCGTACCATACGCGGATTGTTTTAGAACGGGGCGTCAGCCAATACTCTTTCACCAAACATGATACGGTCAGACAAGTTGGGCGAATTCATGTTTTGTCTTTTGTTAGATTGAGAATATGTTCGACAAAACAATAAGTTATAACTCGGCTATAATGAAATTGACACCTACGATTATATAAAATCTCATTCGCAAAGACAATGGATTATGTTTGGCCTAAACTATGTCGAAAAAACCCACCAGAAATAGATCAAAAATAGACCGCTTCCTTGGCGAGATCGGCTTTGTCGAATTATTACCGCTTAGCAAACTCCCGCTGCGTCACACTCGTCCTGTGCCACGTGGGTTTAAACTTTCTTGACGACCCCACAGTCTTCAATCACATCATCGCAAAATACTGTTACTTATTTGGATGTTTAACTCTCAATATTTCCCTAACAGAAGACAGTACAGATAATATCCACGATCGAAACTGAAAGACTGGCAATTGTAAACAGGTCTCCCCATGCCGATAGCCAATCGGCGACGGCCTCTCTTCAGCCTTTTGGAGATACTCCAAGCGCGTGATTTTTATATGATTTTTGTTTTCTACCTCCGTATAAATTCTTTAAATAATGTGGATCTCATTCAGTATAGTTACATATTGGAAATGATTGTGACGAAAACGAAGATTTTTCAATTAATAAATAATGAATACTGGTAGTGTATTTAACGATTTCAATATTAAAATCAAATTTGAGAAATGTGTGCTTAGGAGATTTTGCCTACATAACGTAATAATTTAGCACCTATTCGATTCTCACCATCAGCCATGACATTGTATTGTATCATATAATAGAATGTACCTGACATCCTGTCCACCACTGTACAATTCTATTTTCACCCCTAAGATCAGTGAATCTGGTCTTGGAGTAATCAAGTATACAGTATTCACAAATTGGTTTACTTCTTAAAGATACATCGTATCAGATATCCCTGACAATTAAATTAATGTACACGACCAACCCTTCAATTTTTTCTTAAACTTCGAACATTTCTAAAGTGAAGCCTTTGTATTGGAATATATATATATATAGTATCTTATATTCAACTAGCAGATTCTCTATAATTGACAGACTTCATCAATAGTACTCTTTCTGCAATGATATGATCTACAACGGAGCCGTTTTAGGCTCATTATTTCATTTCTCCAGACCGCTGAAGTGAAACACATATAAACCAAGTACATGTAGTACGAGGGAGCCATAGAATACTCATTATTTCATTTGTTTAGACCGATGAAGTGAAACACAAACAAACTACCGTAAATACCAGTTAATTCATTTCTTTAGACAAGGAAGCAATGTTGCCTTCATTTATAGAATTATTTTGTTCATGGGTATTCAAAACAAGGATAATCTGTATCTCCTTGTATATGCACAAGTTAATTGCTGTTGAATCAAAGAAGTTTTGTGTTTAAAATTATAGTTCTACTGGATATTTCAGATAAGAGGTTCCCTGTCGGAGCTTTAGGCACCTTCGTGCAGTGTTAACAATTCAGATGCGAGCCAACAAACCTGGGGAAGTATATGATGGGAATAAAAGTAGAATTCCACATTATTTCTCATTTTTTGTCTTATTTCGTACTACCATTGGTATCTCTTTTCTTTCTGCTATGTGGGATCTTTACGCGAGCTGTTAAATCGAATCGTTTCTAACCAGCGGTCGTCCGCATCGTTTGCATGTTATGGCGAAATCCTATTCACAAAAGAATCGTTTAGGCTGAATGCATTTTGTTAAGGAGACTACCTTCTGAGTAATTAATTATTTGGTTTCTCATATATTATATATTCTTGTCAAGATGTTCGGGGCAATTGAATATACTGTCGTATACATTCTTTAACCGTATGGGAAGCTGCCCGAAAACATCAATTTTCACAGCTAATGTTTGCATGCATATGTTCTTTATGAATCAAGAAGGGAAGGCGCCCCAACAACCCAATCTCCAAATTAAACTCAAAATCTTTTTTTTTTTAGAACTTTAGAGAAGGGAAAATGACCAGTTGGGGGAATGGCCTCTGATTTCAAAATCAAAAGTCTGTAGACTACCTAATTAACCTTGCAGACCGTACATCTATATTTGCGTTAGCAGTACCATGCAATATACCAGCGAAGACATATAGATGAGGCGTATTACATCCACTGGTTTCAGGGTATCATTAAGGGATCGGTATCAAAAGTAAAATAAAATAAAAGTAACTCCGCGAATGGAAGTCATTGTGATATAATATTCTATATTTGAGCTGTGATTATATCATCGTCACTTCAAAAGTAAGATCGATAACTTTCAGGAGATAATCGCATGATTTATCTGGCTACTATTATCAAGCTCTAGGTTCCCCCACCCCCCACCCCCTGGAAAGAAAGAATGGGTACAATCAAAGTTTACGTCAACTTTACTGTAGAAATAATGCATTGGACTAACGTGACGATGAGTATGTTAGAAAGTGGTTAGTATGCGTAATTGAAATAAAATAAAATAAAAACCCCAAAAAACAATAAAATGGGGTCAACTATTATAAAACCATAATCAATGGATTACTATTATCTTTCCGATAAGGTCAATTACTGAAATAGATTTATACGAAACTGTACAATAATCTCCGCTATATATATTTCAAATTATGTATTTTTATTTGTTTTAAAATATATATATAGTGCATGTAAATTTATGAATTGATTCAGAAATTTGTATATGGATAAATAAAGCATCTTGTTTATGAGCATCGAAGTCGGAAGTGACACAGAGTTCAATCAACGTATTAACGACAGAATAGACTGGTGAACATATGCAGACAAAAGGTGGTTTGATGAAACAAAACAGTTTCTGTGAAAGTTGAAATTCAACTGAACAATTAAATAAATAAATCAACCAGAATGGCAAGTGGCGAAAATAATTTTGCATGCGAAGGTGGACATAATATACTATTTCAACAGCGTTACTTACCAAGGGTTCCCATTGACAGAATTAATCAAAGATTATGAAGATACAATAGCAAAAAAATCTCCAGATGTGAATAAAAGTGAAGTTGCGAATAGAAACCATACTTTCACAAAGTAAATTTTATTGGAAAAGCGCGACATTAGTCTGATCAAATAAATATTACTTCTATTATGGGCGTACTATTTTGCCCGAACTATCAGCGTATTATGTAGTCATTTTAAATTTGGAAACACTCTTTTGAGATTGATTACATACGTTTTCCAAAGAGAAAATGTAGGCCCTATACGAAAAGAGAGATATGACGAAATCTACGCACATGTGCGAACGAGTATAGCGCGGACCTCACTGAGAGCATATATATATATATGTATACAGTAAATAAATGCAGCGAAACTGCCTTTGTGTGCGGCAAATATAATATTGTTAAAAAATCATGACGAAGTCAACTGGTTTGATTTCTGGCTAACTAGTTTCACCTTGTCTCGACGGTTTATCAAAGCTTTATTCGATCAAATAAATTACGGCTATTTATACATACACACATGTATATTGACTATATATATATATATATATATATACACACAAGAACATTTTCTTCGCGATCGGAAAACGCCAATCGCAGATCAAATTTAGTGCATTACCCTGTGCTAAACTAATACATATTTGCGAGAATAATCAAGATAGTAGACTGAAGTAAAAGTAGAGGACAACCGTTACAATAAAAGATGCAAATTACTGGTAGTATGGTAGGAGTGTCGATATTTTTCTCCGCACATTGTGAGCCATTGACAAATACAAGAACATAATATACGAATCTTCACGCAACCACTTCATGAACAGATGAATTTATACTTTTCAGTGAATATACCGTAAACCCCCTTTCTTCCAGATTATTTTCATCGATCAGAAATAATCCCGCCTTATATGCGATTATAACTCGTCGAAAACATATGATTATCTATCAGTGAAACTCAGTATAATGCAGGCACGTCAGTTCACGGCCCAAACCATACGTGGAGGATCCGACCATCATCCATGGATGGTCCGACCATCATCCGTGGGTGATCCAGGCATCATCCACGGAGGATCCGGCCATCATCCAGCCATCATCCGTGGATGGTCCGGCCATGATACGTGGATGGTACAGCTATCCTCCAGCTATCCTACTGCTATCCTACCAGTAGGATAGGGTAACTAGAAAGTGGGCGTACTGTATATACATGAAATTTTCCACGACTCATCTTCATGTCAAAACACCATAAAAATGTTTACATCCTTGAATGTGACTGAATTTGTGTTCTATTCGGACAATCTCGGACATCGCGACTTTCCAGGTTAATGCGATAGCAGGTCGTCGCGCGTCGCAACTTGGAAAAATCTCCGAAGGAAAAACGATTCAGGAAGCACGACGCTCGAAGGACCTGAATAGCAGCAGTAAAAGGCTATTTCAAGGCCGATTAACCTGTCTGAGACGGAGTTCAATGGTCGCTATAGTACCGACACTTCCGGTCATGTGATCACCTCGATGATGCGGTCACACCCGGCGGTGATGTGGTAATTTCAGGTTCCGGTGATAAGCCTCATCGTCCAGAATGTCATATTCGATCTTGCTCGACATATTCTCGGTTGCTCTTTTCCAATCAGAAGCCGCCACTTTGTGTTGCTTCAATCTTCGCCGTTTGTCCTAATCGTCGTCGGTCAGTCCAGGATATTGTGAGAGCAACATGTATCAGAACAGCTTTTTGCGCATTTTTATCACATTAGGGCCTCGATGGGCGGTAGGCCCACATCATCCAAGTTGACGCTTGGTCTTCGTATGGACCTAAGTGTGGGGTAGCCTTTTATTTCAAGCGGCAGCAGGTTATACTGTTCATATATTGTCATGATTGTGCTCAGATGTCGGCGAGCACGATACGCCTGTTGTAAGTTATCCTGTTCGAAATCTTCAATCGTCTCAGCATGAGCATCAACCCTGCCTGGCCTGGGTGGGGGGGGGGGGCTGGGGGACTTTCCTCGCCCCCCCCCAAAACCCTGTTGTTTTTTTCCTCGTCTCTCCGGAACGACAACAAATTTAGAGTTGAGACTCCGTGACATTGTAGACTATCAAATTGGGGTTATTTTGAGCCTATTTGCATGACACCTTGAGCAGAGGATCATGGGTAAATTCAAAATAGCGACCATATGGGGTACCAGAAAAGCGATGTTTTTGTCATATTTCTTCAAAAATTGTGCTTTTCTGTATAGAAAAATGGATAAAACATATTTTATTTCATATCAGATTAATATTTACTATGCAATTTTTGCGAAGATAAAACATAAATAAAAACTTTGAAAATTCTTACCGAAAAATCGCCCAAAAAGTCTCTTTTTGAAAATGACCTCACTGTGACGTCGCCATGGCGGCCATCTTGTTTTGTTATTACATTTTCTTGTAGAGCTTGATTTAAAGCCTTAGTGATAGCGAAAATATATAGGGGGAGGCACTTTCCGATCATCAACAAGCGAGCTGTCCGTAGCAGTGGATAGACTCTGAGCAGTTCTGCATGGTGGGTATCGGTCGGTGGTCTTTCAGAATCAGCCGGTATGCCTCAGCACCTGCATCGGCTTCTTGTGCCTCGATGTCTTCACACCCATTTATATTTTTCTGGTGTCGCATCATATCGTAGTGTCTGGTCCTATCGTCACGCTTAACCCCCTTAACGCCCAAATTATTAACGCGATGTCGACATGGTTTGACCATTGTCCCTTGAGCCTTTGTGAAAGTGACGTCATCACCGGAAGTGACGTCATTACCGGAAGTGACGTCACCACATGCATTGACTCGGGGCTTTGGTGGAAGTGACGTCATCACCGGCAGTAACGTTACAGCATGCACACTTGCATGCGGTGACATCACTTCCGGTGATAGTAATGCATGTGCGTGTGATTGAACGGTCGACCATGCGTAAAGGTGATAGGATGTCAAGGCTTCAAGCTAGGGTGTTAAGGGGCAAACGTAAGGTCTTAAGGCGTCGGCACGAGCGATAAAGCGTATGAACGATGAATTAGTGTCAATTTCGTGAGATATCTGGACACATCGAAGCTTTTAAGCTATTTCACTAGGTATTTGAAGCGTAATAGCCCAACGTGTGATATCGTTGCATCTCCCGCGTAGATTCTGTTTGACTTCCTTTTATGAAAGATCAATATCTCCCTGTCAATCAATGACTGGGTGTATCTAAGTTTGTTACATGCATTTGATTGATGCTGCATGGTTTTGAAAAATTAAAAACCGGAATGGGGGTATGGTGATGTGATCCTCATATTTACATTACCCCTGCGATTTGCGAACTGAATCTTCCAAAACATTATCTCCGAATAAGACTTTTCAGGTGAAACAATCCGAATTTCTCTAGCTAGTTTTCCCTCGTCATAGTGACGTCATAAGTTCGGGGAGCCTTTTCCTCGTGGGGCATATTCTCACCGAATTTCTGTTTCGTTCACACTACTCCCCTCTTGGTGATATTTAGCGTATGATTTTGAAAGATATATATATCTCGTTTAATTCTAGACCACATTCGTCGTTCTGCTACGGCCCGTTTGACAATATATAGATATTGTCTGATCATGACAATATTACAACCGAAGAACGGTAGGGGTGATAACGTCTCATAGTTTTCTGTGTATCAAATTGAAATGTTTCACACATTAGTTTTGGATACTGGAATATGTTGCACTGTGAGATGTTCGCGGCATGGAATACATGGCTCATTTTTAAAGTGAACGTAAAGGCTGAGGCAACATGCACTCTGTGGAAAAGAGCTACATTGAAATACTGAAATAGCAGCAACAAATATTTTTTGGGATTTTTTTGCACCGAGTAGGAACGAAATTATCTCCGTTGTATTATTGTTCCCCGGCGGCCGCCATGCTGGCTATCTCACATCAGAGCAGTGACGTTGTATCACCTCGGAGCTCTCTACGTGGTGGAGTTAAAAAGCGTAGAAAGCATGTAAACATAGCGACGTACGAGGAGGCTAGCCTGACTTCAAGTTCTGACGAAGAGACAAATGAAGGTTTACAGGGTTACCAGTTCGAACCAAAACGCTCCGATGTCGACGAAAGTAGTGAGTAGTTCATGGAACGTTTCAAGTCAGTAAACACTTGCTGGAGACACGCAACACAGTCAGAACACGCTTGAAACAGCCGAGCTCTCCACCTCCGCAATTACAATTCGTGCTACAGCGATGCCAAAACAAAGTGATACTACGTCACAGGAAAATATCACGTGCTCCATACAAGCGTTTTCATTGGCGCAAGGCTAAGCAATAAACTGATATGGCCGACTCCAGTCGCTTGTTGCATCAGTCAATAATTCCCGTGTTTGGAATTTTTTTTTTGGAAGGGAAAAAATCACAAAAAATATTTGTTGCTGCCAAATGATACTTTTAATATAGTTCTTCCACACAGTGCGTGTGTTGTCGCAGCCTTTACGTTCACTTTAAGTAAATGTTCGGGAATTGAAGCAGCTTTCTCACATAAGTACAGACAGAGTCTCTGAAATCGCCATATGGGATTCCAACAGGATCATCCTCATTATCTGGGGCTGCTTTAGCCATTTTAACAGCCTTAGTATTACCTTTGATACCAACGTGACTATGCAACCAGAAAAAACACAATATCAATTTGTTGATCAAATCTACAGTCATGTAATTGTAGAATATTAAAGATGGTGGGATGAGTTGAAATTTCACTTTCAATCGCTTGAATGTATGACAGTGAATCTGAGAATATGATGTATATGTTTTCCTTTTAGTGGACCAATACCTCCCAAAGCCGGAAATACAGCTTTTGCTTCTGCAGTGAATATCGACAATTTACCTGGTAGTTTACCTGGTATTTACAAGTTTTAGTTTTGCAACTAAAGATAGTAGAACATGCTACTCTTTCACCATATTATAACCATCTTTATAAATAGCCTGATGCGATCTGTATTTTTCTTTCAGTAGACCAATTCTTGTGTATACACGAGCTGACTCGTGTCTGCCTGTTTATATTTCGTCCCTGAATATTGAATGAAGGTTTAATAGCTTGTGTTTAAAAAGTTGGAAGTACCTCCAACGGAACGTCAATTACATAGCAATAAATAAGGTGTTATCACTAAAATGTACTAATATCCATGGTCAGGTATTGAGGCATACCAAAGAAATGTGTATTTTGGCAGTTAAACTATGGATACCTTTATTTGTTGAATAACCATCTGCTTGAATGCGACATTGCGAAAAAAGGGAAAACCATTTCGAGGCCAAATGAAAGGAAGTTTTATCGATTGAAGGAATTGTATATAAAATGAAGATATCTGACTCTAAATAGTTCACTAACGTTCCGCCGTGTTCGAGAGGCGGGAGAACAAATTCTTCAGAAGTCCAGTGTTTTTTACACAACGACTGTTCGAAATGCCGATACAGTTAATTAGTAATCTATTAATCGATTTTGATACATTTGTTTTTTATATCGGAGTATATAAGGGAGTAATTCTGTTATACGTTCAAGGAAAATCGAAAATCAAATATATCGTATCTGAGCCATGCCATCCAGGTTGCCACATGAACAGGTACAATAAAAGCGTACCTGTGATACAACACATATCACGAATCGTTAGATTCTCGGTATGTGTTTTAGAATAGGTTAACCATGAGACTATACTGTGAAGTCATGTGGCTATGTCAGTATGTCGGCACCTCTTCCCTCTTCCCTTATATTTGTTGTAATTCAACCTTCAAACGGCTTGATTTAACGGCATGTCTAAATTGAATGTCGGAATTTGTATGAATGTATGTAGCTCAAATTTATTTATACATATATATGTATAAAACAAATTACTCTAATTCATACAGAGTAGTCTCATCATTGTCTCACTTCATGCATCATCAAAGCAATTCCGGCGGTTATGCGGTCACACTCGGCGTTGATGTGGTCATCTCAGGTTCCGATGATAAGCCTCAGCGACCAGAAAGTCATATTCGATCTTGCTCGTTAGACATATTGTCAGCTGTTCTTGTCCAATCAGAAACCGCCACTTTGTGTTGGTTCAATCTTCGGTCATAGTCGCTCTTGTCCGTTTGTCCTAATCGTCGTCGGGCAGTCCAGGATATTGCAACTGAAAACAGCTTCTTGCGCATTTTTATCATATTAGGGCGCATCCTCTTCAACGTGAAGCTTGGTCTTCGTAATGGACCTAAGTGTGGGATCGCCTTTTATATCAAGCTGCAGCAGGTAATACTGTTCATATGTAACAATGGACCTAAGTGTGGGGTCGTCTTTTATATCAAGCTGCAGCAGGTTATACTGTTAATATATAGCCATGATTGCGTTGGGCAAGCGAGCTGTATGTAGCAGTGGATAGACTCTGAGCAGTTCTGTACCGGTATCAGTCGGTGAACTCTCAGAATCAACGGGTATGTCTCATCACCTGCATCGGTTTCTTGTGCCTCGTTGTTTTTACGCCCATTTATATTTTTCTGGTGTCGCATCATATCGTAATAATGGCATGAGTGTGCCCATTCGGAAAATATATACTTTCACAGGGGTTTTGTTAAATTTTTACATATATTTAAGGCCGAAGACCCGAACTCATGTCTATTTTTAACGGAACGTCATTTAGGTGTGGAATGAACCCGAAAGTAACGCCACAGCATGTACGGTTAAAATACACGAGTAGGCCAAATATTGTATGTTCTCCCACACTACACTCGTTAAAAGCGCTTATTCGGACCTTGTAATGTCTTGATACGGAACAGGATCGTAAAGTTCATTTATCTTAGTCAGGAATGTTTCGATTTTATGCTTACTACATGGTATGATAGCGTTGTCCTTGCATATATGCTATTTGGACCTATACAGAATTATCTCCCCATGGTTAGGCATATATGTTACGATTAGTCCTGTATCGACCTGTATGTCCCATTATTGCCAATGTGAATGTCAAAATGATTAATTTCCAACACGGACCACGCCAGCACCCTGATCTAAAGTGAATTTGTCCCTTTTATCTCGAAGTTTGTACTCCCACACCCCCATTTTTTGAAAGAGTCGGAATGAAAAATTATTGACAATTTGTCTCGAATTTCAGCTATTTTTGCGTTTATTTTGCTTCTCATGCCTCATTCGAAAGCTGGTCAACGTTCCCGATCTTTGTTCATGGGTTTCACTGTCACCGTCAAAGCATAATGCTATGATATTCTTATTGAGCTTGTAAACTCGTGATTTTTCAGCAAAAGTCGCAAAAACAAAGATGGGGTAGAGGAAAAGTGATAGACGGGATATCCGATAAAACTGCATACTACAAGCAAGTGTCGCATACCAAGAAACTAGCAAACACTCCCAGATTGGCATAGCCTTGAGAAGAGAAATTCTGAGGAAACATCATAGCCTTAAGGGTGCACTCCACACTTGCCACGGTTTCGCACGAAGTGGCCCCTCCCTAATTTCATAATAAGGAAGGTCGCCTGTTTTTGACAGCATGGTAATTCTTCTTCCCTTTCTACTAACTGATATCTATAGTATCACCTTGCTGGACGTAACCATTTCTTCAAACGAGGATATAACAATTAATTGCTATAACACTACCGAGTTAATCGTTTCCGGAATTGAATATCTGGCAAGTCAAAATCTTCACTTTTGCGGGAAATGGTGATTCCTTTATGGCGATAACATTTTTACAAAAAACAAGTAGGTCGACCCTCTGTTTTTTTCGCCTTTTTAAAATGCCCGTTGGACGGAGAAACGTTCATATGTCTAACAAGAAAATCATTTCGTTTGTTTTCTCTGGATGGTGGGTCGAATTTGACACATTTTCGTACATTTTATGGAGTTTTTCAGAAAAGTTGAAGAAGGATTAAGGAAGATTGCACGTCTTTCCTTTTCAATTTCAACAGCTTTTACATGGGTTTTGTTAAAATTTTTACATATATTTAAGGCTGAAGACCCGAACCGATGTCTATTTTTAACGGCACATCATTTAAGTGTGGAACGAACCCGAAAGTAACGCTACAGCATGCACACATGCATGGGGCGACATCACTTCCGTGATAGTCAGTGATAGCTGTCCCATTAAAGGGTCAAACTTGATCATTTTTTTTATTTCTTCATTCAAATATTCACTATTTCATTTAACATTTGGTGAAAAAAATGAAATCAAAATTATAAATAGAAGTGCTTCAATATTAATATTAACAATTAAATAGATTGCCTTAGCTTGGGCTTGGCTATTATTATTTTTGTCTGTTAAATTTCCCTTTCCAAAACTCATTTCCGCAGTATATGGTAAGCTAATTATCTATTAGTCTTACTTATTTACATTAATCTACCCCCTTCTGATCAAAACCATGCAAATATCCGTATTTTTGTTTCTAATTATAACAGTGACACTGCACTCAGACACCCGCCATGAAGTGATCTAAACAGGTGTGAACAATTCTCGGCTGAACAAGTTTTAGCAAATTTTTTAAGTTTAAATTGGAATTTAAACCACCTTGATGAAAAAACTTAGTGCAATAGTTATCCAGAATAAACAGGAATTTGAGTAGGTCCCATTAGACAGTTTAAAAATGTATTTAACAATAGAATTCAAGCAAAAAATTTGGATTAATTCATCAGATGTATAGCTGGACACATTTTGCCCGATTTCTTGCCTTTCATTTTTGTACAAAATCCGAGATTTAAACGTTTATTTCTCGAAAAGTATCCATGCTACGCTTTTGAAATTTGGCATGCTTGTTACTTATAAGATGATCTAGTAAACTTTATCTTACTATTTGTAAGTTCGGATTAGTTTTTTAATTATTCAACTTTTAAAACAAACGACCGCAAAATAATACATTTTTTTTCAATTTATTTTAGTAAAATAGCTGTTAAAATAAAACCAGGCAAAAATATAAAAAAATGAGATAACGTTTACCAGTTCGAATTGTCTCCTATCAAGGTATACCATCAAAGTTGAAACAAGACAAACAGTTTTCATGAAATTTCAATTGAAAAATGGACGCTATTGTTTTCATTTTTTTTTTTTTTTTAATTGGAATATTTTCTACACAGTAGCAGCGTCGGTTATAGAAATCATATAGTTGGAATCTATGTACGCTTTCATAAAATATATAGTTTATTATTGTTATCTTGTATATTTATTGATACAGACGACAAATTGTCACTGGGGTGCAAAACTGCCTCTACGGGGACAGCTATCCTTGAAGCGTTTTAGCGATGAATTAGTGTCAATTCCATGAGATATCTAGACGCATCAGAGTTTTTGAGCTATTTTACTAGGGCTTTGAAGCGTTATAGACCAAAGTGTCATTCCGTTGCGCCACCGTCATAGATTTTGTTTGACTTCCTGTTCTGGAAGATCAATATCTCCCTGCCAATTAAATACTGGGTGTAGATATCTACGGTGGTATGTACATGCATTTGGCTGATGCTGGATGGTTTTGAAAAATTATAAACTGGAATGGGGGTATGGGTAATTTAATCCTCATATTTACATTATCCATGCGATTTGAATATTCCAAAACTTTATCACCGAATAGAGACCTTTCAGGTGAAACAATCCGAATTTCTCCAGCTAGTTTTACCTCGTCATAGTGACGTCATAAGTTGGGCAAGCGTTTTCTCCTGATTTTTGGGGCATAATTTCTCCGATTTTCGGTTTCGTTCACACTACTCCCCTCATGGTTATATTTAGCGTATGATTTTGAAAGATATTTCTGTCGTTTAATTCTAGACCACACTCGTCGTTCTACTAAGGCCCGTTTGACCTCCGCATGCATTTGTATAGATATTGTCCGATCATGACAACATTGCAACCCAATAATGAAACTGAAGAAAATGGCGAGTATCCATTTTCGAATGAGATATACTTAGCGAATTAACAGAGGAATTACAATATCCATCGTCCACATTAACTTTCATGTGGATGCTATACGAACTTGGTATTTGGATCATTCACGCGGAATTTCTTTGAATGATGACGGTTGAATATTGAATGACGAATTCATAGCTTGTGTTTGAAAAGTTGGAGCAGCTCCAAGGAAACGTCAATTCACAGCAATAAATAAGGTGGGCAGGGGCCCTTCAGACATTTGAGAAAGGTATTGCGCCACTATTTCTGAGAACTCTGGCATTGAATGTATTTGGATATTGAAAAACTAAAAATATCTTACGGAAGAACTCGGATGCGAAAGAACAAATACCTTACAGATATGTTTCCACATGGGATTGTTCGACTCTCTATACGACAATCCCTCATCAGGACCTTATTGCCCGTCTCAGTTCATTAATAGTATCGGTGTTCAAGACCACCGATCTCCGATATATCAATATCAGAAGCCATAAAGCCTTAGCTCTACTAGATATAAGGGATATCATTCATGGGATGTTTGTCCTGAATTGTTGCTTGAATTTTTCATTAATAATATCTATGTGAAATTTAGCAAATAGGTATTCCAGTGGATACTAATTGTGAACCTCTTTTGGCTGACCTTTTTCTGTTCTCTCATGAATACGACTATATGCAGACGCTTTCAAAAACAGATAATTTCAAAGCCCGTTCCTTCTCATTCACCAAACGCTATATAGACGATATTCTTGCTGTGGATAATCGCTATATAAATGAAGCAGCGAAGGATGTATATCCACCTTCACTGGAATTGAAGGAAACTACAGATGGCCCTAATAGAACATCTTATGTATACCTATATCTCTATAAAAAATGAAGCGGGCCTTCTCTCTCGTCGACTTTACGATAAGGGAGCGTCCCAGAAGTCGGAACGTTCCATTGCAGTAATTTTCATTCCGATGGAACACAATTATGTTGGGGATTTTTCCTCTGCGACGTTCTTGTCGAACATTTATTCCTGTCGAACGTTCCACAGAAGTGGAGTGGAACGTTCCAGCCGAATATTCTATGAAAATGCGAACGTTCTGCTTCAGAAATGGAGAAAAGTGGTCCCTCCGCCGAGGCGATTGGAAACGTCTTCGTGGTATGCTGGTATCTTTATTAGCATGGTCATTTAGATGCCAGTTTCAAGGAATATTTCTGAATTATAATATCTTTAGTTTAACAAAAACGATATCCGAAAGCATTATGATTGTCTAAAATCGTAAATAGCGAAGAGATTTCAATCAAAAGAGCTTGTAAAACGGTCCAAATTCGCGGAGTGAAATACCGACTGATACTTTGTCATATCCCGCCATTTGCACATCGATCGAAATGGGAGATCATTCTCTATAACCTCGTGGCATAGGTTCTTGTCGGCATTTTCGTTATTCAGCCGAAGTCATTGGATCGTGTATTCCTGCAGTGATATAGTCAACGCTTCGCCAAAGCAGGTGTTTCCCGAAGGTTGTGAATAACACGCTTTGTGATTGGTCGGTTGAAGTAACTAGCTAATCGCTGAGCTTGTTTCTGCCGAGTTCAACCAATCGACGTAGGCCAGAGTCACGCAGTGTAAAGAAGTCGCCCATTTTGATAACTTCGGAACCGATCGTCCTCTTCATTTACGCAGGATTTTATACGAAAGAGTGAATAAATTCCAACATTAACACGCAATTAAGATTCTAAAGTTATTCAAGAAAGAAAGCGATGACAGGTGGGGCTATTTTTACGATATAATGCTCAATTTGAACCAGAAATAGATGTTCTATCTAGCGACTGGTCCATACACAGTCGTCGGGATTTGATACGACGAAGTTTTTCCGTTGACATTTTTAGATTTCTGGTTATTTCTCTTGAAGGAACAATTATTTTATTTATTAACTATGCAAAAAAAAAAATTGACCGCTCAGTAGACTTCTTTTCTTTTCAACAAAGATGGAACTATTTTCTATCATTATTTTTTCGAACGTTCCTGTGTTACAGAACGTTTTGGTACTCCAGAACGTTCTGAGGAAAAAGTGCCGAACATTCCATGATTAGGAACGTTCTCGGCGAACGTTCTGCTAACTCAGAACGTTCTACTCGACCATTTCAGTGTTTTCGTGGAATGAACATTTCGTTCCGACTTCCCTAAAAAGAGAAGATTATAATTTCGACATCGTAAACTATCCCTATCTGGACAGTAATATACCAGAGGGACCTGCATATGGCGTATACATATCTCGCCTAGTATCATTTGCTGGACCCTGTGTTAAACGTGACGGCTTTCATCAACGTCACAAAACATTATTGCAGAAACTTATACTCCACTCAAAGTTTCTCAAATTTGGCGATACATATCGCATGCTGATAGAAAAATAAGAGTGTAGCGTGCAAGCGCTATGGCGTTACGTTTCGTAGCTTGTGTCTAATTCCGCTTAATCCGGGGCTAGGGGCCGTTTGACTATGTATTTCAACATCCGCATAGCGTTCATATGAACAGTCACAATGGAAGCGCGAATGAGGTAAATCATACTCTAGATAACGACTTTCATATAACGAAAATCATATGTATTAGGAATAGTGTTCAGCGATACGGATTTGATATTTTTGGAATATCATGATGTCTTGCTGCCATTATTGAAAACTGTAGATCACTTCTATCTTGCAGGAAATTAGCCTAGTTTTATGTATACTATGATTTATACTTTTAATTTGCTGCTAAATCTATTATATGAATTAAGTCTTTGGATTGTGGACGCGAAAATTCTTTAATTGACGACGGTTGGATATTGAATGACGGACTAGATGCTTGTAATGTAATCAGTTAAATATACTATGGTGTTACAATATCCATGGTCAAGTATTGAAGCATACCAAAGAAAATGTGTATTTTAACAGTTACACGATGGATATCTCTGCAGAATAACCATTTGCTTGAACACGACATTGCAAAAACGAAAAACCACTAAGAGACCAAATAAAAGGAGGTTTTACCGAATGAAGACTACAATAAAGAATGGATAAAAAATATATCGTGAATAAGTACCCCTACCCCCATATTAGGGTTGATTTGTCCTGATCAGCCAGCGGTGGAGAAATCCATGGTGTGACGTTAGACTTCACAGTAGCTTATATATATATGCCTATACTTGGTCTAAATCTGATCACCGGAAGATACTCGTTCAAAAACAGTGATCAAACTAAATCTTTGCCGGAGTTGCAACGAAAACCTTATTAGACACTTTTTAAGATATGGCTCCCGTACTATTAAGCCAGGCGTTTTGCGAGCGTTACTGTGTTACTTCCATAAAAGCAAGGGTATTCCAAAGACATGCACGGTCGACATTTAACCGTCAGTATGAGCTATACATGCTCTGAGTGCGAAATCACGTTCACCAGACACTACGATGTGATGCGACACCAGAAGAATATACAAGACGCCAAGGCACAACAAGCCAATGAAGATGTTGAGAGCATACCGGCTGATTCCGGTAGTCCACCGACTGATAACGATACAGATTGGAGCGGTATGCAAGAAGTGGGAAAAATGAACGTCTGGCGACTAAAAGCAACCATATGACTCTACAGGAAACATCCAACATTCAGACCCGAGAATACGGAGGAATCTAAGACGTAGCCTTAGTATCTCAACCGCGCATTTATTGCAGCTGTTCATGTGGAGACTATGAAGTTTCCGCACGACCCCTAGCACCGGCTTAAGCGGAATTAGGTACGCTAGCTCGGGAGCTGTGATGACAGAACAGCCCAAACAACTCGTCTGATGTTAATGGATGATCATAATGGATGTCTGATGGAGTAAACGCCTTAACATGAGAAAACCTGGTAAATGCAAGATTACCTAGGAAAACTAACCTGTAAATTCCGACGTCTTACTCAGCTCTAAACAGAGACTGCTTATAGTTTGTCCACCGATACAGACAGCTTGCTTGCTGAGAAATAAACGTCATCCTGAAGATAACAAATACAATTTTGTCGCAATATTGAGACTGTCACCATGCGTTTATCAAGTCTATGCGGAGTTACTTTGCTTCTGCATTAAGATTATGCATTGGAACTTCCACCACAAACCACTCCAGTCGGACGCGCGCTTAAGAATGAGACATCACAAGACCCATTTGGACCATGGATGGGTCACCTCTGCCTCAAAACGTCCACTCAAATGCACTTTTTTTCTGCCGTTTTCCGACTGAAGATGCCCAGAATGACGATACTGCCACTAGCAACTACACCAGGCGGACGCTTCGGTATGACAACCAACACGACTCATTTTGACCACGGATGGTTCACTTCTACCATCAAACGTCCACTCAAATGCGATTTTCTTACCACTACACGATTAACGGAACATTCACTGTAAACTACACCAGTCGGACGCTACTCCACGTCCATTGTTGGAGTGGTATATTTGCATGGTATTCAGTGCTACAGACGATGAATGCCGTGGAGGATTATCTGAAACTTGAGTTTTTCGGGATTTAAATCTAATTTAATAGACACAATTAAAGAAATACGAATTTGATTAAAAGCTCTTAAGTTAGGGTCCATTTTAGCAGTTAGTTTGTGTTTTAAAATTATTTCCTACTAGTTGCCGAAAGAAAGAAAGAAAAAAATGAAAGAAGTGGAGTATGCGGTCATATTGGACTTCTTCTCGAAATGAGACCACGGGACTAAACATAATAGAACACACCAGAAGAAATAAGCGGTATGTAGGTTCGGTGGGACCATACAACCTAGCGATTTACGGAGATTACGAAGTCGTTTATGATCATGGGTGGTGTTCCATCAGGCCACATTCAGCACATACATTTATGATTGTGATAGAACGTAATTCGTCTGACCCAGGATAGGCCCAATGTTTTGAGATTTATACTTGCCACCACCTCGTAATGATGGACCACCTCGTAACGATTTTCAAATTACGTGAAATATTTATGTATTTGTTTCAGTTCTATATGAACTATTTATCCTATCACGTCGAATTGTGTGTAAGAAGCTTTATTAGCTAGAAAAAAAATAACTGTTGGGGTGCATTCACTCTCACTGTCAACATATATACAAGCAAACTTATGAAAGTTTATATACGTTTCAGTCATATGTTGGCGGTCATCTTAAATTTTCATAGGCAGAGGAAATACGGCAACACGGATTTTTGTAGTGCCCTGTCATATAGCCCCAATAATAAGAGTGTTGTCTACTTGTCACAACAACGAACAGACTGAAAACATTTTGCTTAACCGTATTTATTCTATCTCATACCGAAATCATTGGTATTTACGTGGTATGTCGTAACTCCTGTTGGCTATGGTTCCTGTACGAGACCGTGTGTCAATGACCGCTTGATCCTGTCTTCTGTCTTGCAAGAGATTAGCCGAGTTTTATGTAATATATGATTTATCATTTTAATTGAATTATGGAAGCGGAAATTCTTTAATGGACGACGGCTGAATATTGAATGACGGACTAGACGCTTGTATATCAGTATGACAGTATGTCTCATGTATTACAAAGCACTGTGTGTCACAAACCACTAAAAACAACCTTACTTAGCATCTAGTAAATCGGCTGCGCACATCTTGAAAAAGCTATATTCCCTAATATTCGCCGTTACAAATGACCCACTACGTCAGGTAGCTTGACCTTTGCGCTCATACATATGCAATTCAGCATACATTCGCCAACATCTTTTCGAAGTACATCTGCCAGAAATTAGGTCAGTCTGCCAGACACAATCAAAAGGAATATGGGATGTGGGCAGTCCAACTGCGCCTCCCCCCCCCCCGTTTTTTCCTATTAAAATGTAAAGGTTGTTCGAATATTTTGCAGTGTTGGATATATAGAAACATTTTAAAATATGGCCGTTTAAATTTCACCAAAAATCAAGTCCTGATTATAGTCTTGGGCCCTCCAAAAATCAATGGACACTCTCTCATGCGCAGTTATCTCCCGTCCTGACGTCATTATAGCGCTCGCTACAACGTCGTCACAATTCTGGCATGGTTTGTGGCCAAATCTACTTATACGACCGCCTTGCGAGAGTAAATTTCGACAGTAACAGCTGAGTAAGAAAACGTCATATCCATTTGGAGGTCGGGATGAGAAATAGTGGAAACATTGATGTATGAGCTATGAACTCCAGTGGAGCATGAGCATAAATCACATAAACACGACCGTAACCAGATGTAATCTACGTACCCCTTTGCTTTGGTGACAACAATCTACCTCCAACCAGTCGGTGACACACATCACTTTAAAGTTTTCATACTACCTATGATAACGGCTTTCAAAAAATCAGAGGACAGTTTGGCATGAGAAATTATCCCACTCATCAAAATGCATGCTAGCTGGAAATCGTGCCAACAAGAATTACTCAAATTGTTTGTGCCATCAACAGTCAGTATCAATGAAATTTGATTGCGTACCAATGTTAATAAATTAATATCCTATCAACGATCCCTTATTGTATATGTCGCTATAGGATCTTACCGTCTGGTATATCGTTCCCGTTTGAGTAGAACGAAAGAGTGGAGATACATGTAGGCGTCCTTGCAATGGCTTAGTCGAATACACACCACGTTATACGAATATCCTGTAAACCTATCAGACTTTGTGGCCATTATGTCTCCCTAGTTTTTCTACTCTATCTGAGGAACGATAGAAAATTGAATCCCCTGGACTTTGTAGCTTGCCATATTAGGGTATTTTGAGCCTATTCGCATGACCCCAGAGCAGAGGATCAAGGTTAGTTAAACATGGCGTTCATGTGGGGTACCAGAAAAATGACGTTTTCATCATATTTCTTCAAAATGACAAAAAATATTTTATATCTTATCAGATTGTTTACTAATTCATCAAAAATCACATAATAAAAAAAAAATCGAAAAATCCAAAATTGTTTTAAGCCTTTTTTGATAATGGCGCCACTGTGATATCATCTTATCATCAGTTTGGATTCTGTTATAAGTTTGGTAGAGCGGTATAGTATAGTTTCGTTTTCTTAGCTTAAGGGATAAGAGAAATATTTAGTGGAGTTGAAGTGGCCCTCCAGGGTGCGATACTCCCCAAATCGCAGGCCAGATAGGGTTAATCAGCGCGGGTTCAGCGTATTTCATTATATATGGTAGATTTAGGGAGCGACTTTAGTGATATAAAACCTTTCTTTCTCCACCTTTCTTTCTCCCCTCCAACGACAACTGATTTAGTGCCCAGACACGGCAGTGAACATGATCCGTGTCACAAGTCTATGAAATGTTCGTGGCATTGGGCCTCTGAATGCCAAATTCACTTGAGCGAAGTAACCCCTTGTAAGATATACAATTGGGGACCGTTGGTTCATTGAGATATAAGGATATTGGTTCACTAAGATTAAATTCGGTACCGAATAATCTGATGATCATTCGGTCCTCTCGCATCAGTCGTCGGAACGTTCGGCCAGTCGATGTGTTGTCAAATGGATTGGTATTGTTCCAAGTAACCGATCAGCTGCACAGAGAAGCGGAAACATCAGACCACAGAATGGATGTTGTATGGTCAGCAAATTATATCCTCCAATTGTTAGCAAATTATATCATTCAATTGTTATTTGCTCCCTCGCAAAGCCATGGTACACATAGCTTTGCCCTTCGGCTGTAAAGTAAACTTCTGTTCTATCTCAAAAGATTGTTCCGGGTCAAGCGTGAAATCGAACCGCTGTATAAATTTACTTAAAAGGACTTTGGCTTCCATCTACAAAATACAAATACAAGCAGTTAGCTCTCAACATGAATGCACTTGGTTACATTTCAGTGAAAGTGAAAAATCATATTTTCTTCACTCTGTATAAAAGAAATTTTTCGAATTTAATACAGATATAACTTACCATTGCAAAATTTTGTCCAATGCAATTCCTCGGTCCCAATGAAAACGGGAAGTATGTGTAAATATTGGGCCTGGAAAATAAGATCATTCAAATTTTAGACGTTAATGGAAAATGCTGCCGCAATGAACGTTATATTTTTGTCAGCACTTGTTCTTTTTCACACAATGTAAACCCAATTTTACGAAAGATATTTCTTTTCAATACAGCCGTAGTGTACAAGATCTCTGGTATTGTCAGTCATAATTTGACATCAGTAACTCGGGCATAACACACCAGCATTCTTAACACAGGCGAGAGGCACAACTCAGGGGAGAAACGGGGACAATTGGATTGTTCATGCTTCGTTAAACGCATTCTAGCGATTTCAGGGGCATTTAGAGTATAAAGCGAAATTATCGGTTGGGGGGAGGGGGGAGAGGAGGGCAAAGTGGTCCTTGGGCAGGGTCCCTCCACCCCGCTCCGGTTTCTCCGCCTCTGTAACGCTTGTTAGCTGCCCGACTCGTAGAACAAACAAGCTTGATTATTGCTCTGATCACTTACAAACCTGTAAGTGCTAACAATATAACTCGCCGCCCAGTTTTACTTCGTATTCGGGTATCATATGGCCAGGCATCTTCACAGAGAGAGAGAGAGAGAGAGAGAGAGAGAGAATTAAGGTTTAATGTCGCGTTCAGCAATATTTCAGCTATATAGCGACGATCAAACAAAATTCTAAGTATTCAAGTCACTAACTTAGTGATGCAACGCATTAAAACATACACACATTAAAACTGATGTAACAGCCCGATTTCTCTCAAATAACCCAAGATGTAATCCTCACTCACCCGACTAAGAACATCTTCCAAAGTAGTCGCTCGATAAAAAGCATCTCTTACAATCTTAAAATCTATGCTTTCGATGAGAATATGTGTCACCATGAGATCTTCATGGCATAGAACATAGGCTCGTTTTTTAGTAAATGTTCGTGAGTTAATCGTGTATGGCCGATTCTACATCGCCTGATCATGGTTTGATCGAAACGTTTCTGGCTGTTCAGATGAGTATAGCCTACAGTTATTTTGAACTCCTGCAGTTTGTTATTATTTTCGTTCAGAAAAAGAACGAAAAAACCTTCTCAACTTTCTACATCATTATATTCCCACTGCAGTTTCGAGCGTAATGTTCTTCTCAGGCAGTAAATTCATATATACATTTGCCACGTGAAGAAATTATTGCCCATCTCCAGATATCATGTATGCGAGTTACTTTGAATACATACCTAGCAGATGGATCCCCCGAAAATCGATCAGGATTGAATTCCAAGGCATTTTCATTGTTTTCTTCACACCGACTGGCTATATATGTGGAAACCTAAAATGGTATGGGGGGAAACAAATTTATTCTAATACACCTAATTTCCCACACAACGAAACGTGTCTATTCACCAAAGCTTCATATAGTCTGCTCTACCGGGGGGGTCATCCTGTGTACCTACGAGGTTCACCAATATAACATAAGGAATTTTGAACCAATTGCTCACCAGGTAATTAAAGCAAATCAAATAGTAAATGCTTGCCTTAAGCTAGACGTAGTCCTGAATTCTGATTGTAATCTACGCCCCTGAGCGGAAGATTACGAACGTAATATCAATAATTACGTGATTTTGAGGCATAGGGACCTCAATTTCACAATGCAACACATCGTCGTGCTCTCTCGTACTGTATTCACGCAGAGGAGCGAATTTCGAAGATTTTCTTATTTTGGGGGCACATTGACCATGGCCTTCGACCTTGATCTTAATTTTTTACGATGCAACATATCGTGTTTCCCTCATCAACTCGCAACTCGCAACTTACGCTTTTCCGATCTAATGTGTGGGACGCAGAGTCCTTGAGCTTTGACCTATGTCAGCATTTGGTACGCTACACAGGGGCTACCCTAATGTATGCACTGAATATTTCGACTGTAGATATTCAAAACTGCCACAGATACCAAGCGGACATAAAAAGAACAGACACACAGACTGGGATCGCCTCGACAGGAATCCACGTTTAGATGGGTGTATATAAAAGTTGTAAGCCTCGCTATTTTACCTATCGTCTTTTATGACAAACTGTCTGTAAACTAGGTTCATATTACTTTTATATGGGTGTCGCAATTGTCACAATTGAGGAAAGACATTATAGCTTTCGCCAAAATGATTGGTGCACCGAGAGGAAAACTCAATCTTTGAAGTATAAAACGTTTCTGGCGATTGGATTCTGTAAATATTTTCTAGTATATTTCTGAATCTGCAAAGGATTTCTTACTTTTTTGAGATTTGATCCACAATTGGCCTGTTTTGTGCCAACACAATTGCTCTATCATTAATCATTTCTTTTGCATGATTAACAGTCTTTTTCAGACGCATTGTGTTGATTTTCCAACCGCTTATATATTGTGTTTCTTCGATGAACGGCAGTGCTCGACGAAAAACGTAATGGTATGATAGCATAAAGTTTTCGCATCTCAAAAAGCTGGATGTTGCCCTATATTTCCACTGTTTGCATTGAGAACATAGATACAACATGGACTCCAAGAAGTGTTACATTAAGTTAAAATCTGAAGATCTACGACAAGGAACAATCGTTCCTAAGACAGGATACTATTCTTGTCCTGTACCCACTGGAAGTCAATGGTGATAACGCGGGGTTTATGCTTTACGTTTCTCCACTAATTTCCCTAAATATAGCACCTTATATGACGCTGTGAATCCACACCTGAAAGAATTATTTAAAAATGAACTTTTTTTAAGTCAGACCCCAGGGTAGCTTCAACATATTAACTCCAAATAACAGGTGAGGAAATGAGACAGTAAGTGGGGAAAAAGGATGTTCTCACTATGGAACTAAGCAATTGGAGGCTATGTTTCTGTTATGGGGGGACAATATCCCGAATTCTTACAACTGAACCTTGTAACATGCAAACAACGAGGTTTGGCGCCGATAAGAGAGGTTTGACGCAGAAGAAAAAAACGAACGAACAATGACCGCATTTACTCTGAGAACAGCGGATACATTCTATAAAGTAACCATTTATCAGTTGCCAAGAGAAATGTGCGGTCGATCAACATTGATGTTTCCTGAATTATACCTGGATTAATAATAGGACGATGGTGTTGACACACTTTAAGAGTTCCAATACAGGTAGATTGTGGATCAAGCCCAACAAAGTAGGAACTCATTTTATGGATTAAATAATATATGACAACATATTCACAGAATTCGCTTACTGAGTTCCAAAGAAGCTGCACTGTGACATACATTGTTTCGCTTCAATCGTCAACACGTCAACACGCAACAACAATCGGCTGGAACAAATCTGGTTTCTGTGCTTAAATCACGCGTCATTTATACATTTGGATGTTGTTGAGAAATTAGGCAGTTTTCGATGGCACTTGCACTTTACAGACTTCGGTCATATTTTATCCGTGAGATGCGCCGATAAATGTTCTATTTTAATAGTGGAATTTATCTTGTAAGACCACTTGCATATTTCGCCAATACATTCACACACACACGGGGTTAAACTTACCGTAACGGTAGTGTTCGCCGGAACCAGGTAACCTCCAATTCGTTGTTCTCTTGCTAGGCTTCTACATGTCATATCCACAACAGGATTCAGTCGTAACGTTTCCTTGATCACGCTTCCGGTGTACGATAGCGTTCCCAGATCTGCGTATGTGACTTCTAACCTGTCCCCCATAACTTCATCGACTTCCTCTTGGAGCCTATGCGAAGAGCATGGAACCAAATGTAGAAAAAGAAACAATTATGGGTTTATACTAAAGTCATTCCTGGTTTTCATGTCATAATAATTTTCCAAATTTGTTTCTATTCGTAAATTATTATGCTGACAGAATCGGCTAGAACACATCTGGTTTCTGTGCTCAAATCAGGCGTGGCTTTGAAAGGGTACCAGTCGGTAATTACCTAGAACGGGCAATGAGTTCATCACACTGTGCGTGAGAAGATCTTCGTGTCTAATTAAACATTTCAGTTGTCGTCATTATATTACATGCCACGATTAGTTATACAGTGTTTTACAACACGTTGAACATGTCAAACAATTCATGATAGTCAGTACGAGGAAGGAGATTTTTATCACTCGCCATTCTATTGTTTTGCCCCGCCTTTTTTGTTTCATCCAGACAGGGATGCCATGTCAGTGAGACGCCGTCCAGGCTAAGTTGGTCTAGCCCTTTTACTACTGAAAATGACAGGAATGGGGAAAGGGGTTGGAGCAAGAGGTGGGGTAAATGTGCTCTTACGCCGGACAGTGTTAAAGCCAGATATTGGAGTCGTGCGCCTCACAATTAATTTTCACCAGCGTGTGCTATCGCTTGGCTGTACACGTAATAGTTATCCGTTACCATGAAGGACTACAAGGTTGTATCTTTGTAGAACAAACATTCCCATAGATAATTAAGTCCTTGTACAACAATGCCCGTTAAAGCATTTCCGTTTTGCTTCAACTGTATTGAGATATGTTGAAACAGAGTATCGAACTAGTTACGCGAAGGCATGATCTCTAATATGTAAACACTATGATGTTTTCTTCAATAATGTTAGTGCCTCTAATACTAAACAGTGTTGCTCACCTTCTGTATATTTCGGGATGTCTTCCGACATGCGTCAATACATTCGCCAATGTAGTTGACGTCGTTTCTTGTCCTGCTCAAACAATTGGATAAAACATAGTGATGTGCGAGAGATAATTATATTAAGTAATTTATGCAGCTACATGTAGTCTACAATTCTCCAAATCAATACACGAGATTCAGTCTGGCCAACTTTTTTTCTGCTGCTACATGCCCCCCTGCCATACTTGCGATATTAAAGCTTATTTAAAATGGTCTTAGCGTAATGACCCTGTGGTTGAGGCTATATACCATAGCTATCGGTTTGAGAAGTATTGGATATGACAGCTATTTTCGTCGTTTTCTTTGATTGCGAATATAAACCCTTAGAGAAAATTAAATCAAATCATTAAAACTTGCGCAGTATTAGAGTATATCACCGACCCATGTAGTTAATCTGGTTTTCTTACCCGCGATGAAGAAAGTCACAAACTCATCAATGATTTCTACCGTGTCGATATCAGGATTTTCGTCTGGAAACAAAACAAAAAACGAAAGATAACTTGGTCCTTTTGCTGATCTATACACTGTTAGTTTACATTGTAATAGGTTAAGACCAGGTCAGCTATTAGAATGGTTTAGCACGAAATACTGAAGTATGGAGGTGTTGAATACAGTGGAACTCTCCATATATTTAAGGTGGCGAATATTTGTATCGCGTGACCAGATTAGGACCTTAATGTAGGAGTTGATGTCAAAATTTTCTAATTATGAAACTGATAACCTACAATAATTACACGTTGCAAGTTACAAAATGTCAGCACATTTCTTCTACCAAGAAGAAAGCGGTACCATGAGATCACATGAGATCATATATTTTAGAATTGTACTATTTTGACCTACCAAAATTTTGCCGACTGATATTATCTCTCGACGCAGAAAAGTTCCAGTTTCTTTTACACTTGACATTGAGACCCAAGTCATTCACATATGCCGCTACTACTGGTAAGAAACGTGTGTGATTCTGTAGCCGCATAAACGTACAAGAAATAAAAAAAATCTAGGGTGAGGATTCACAGAGGAAGAGTTACTCCAAAAATTCTCTGGTATTTTATGTCTGAAAGAAACTGCTCTTCGCTGTGTTCAAAATACCGAACTGGCGCATGTTTCGCCAAGCTTTCAACCATTCAGTATAATATATATATATTGCATCATCCCGATACCGAACGACCCGAAGGCGCGCGCATATTTATCAGATTATCTATCAGGCTGCAAGATTAAATTTCAGGTATATGGCAGTGTGACTAACGTCACAGGACCTACGATGTAGGGGTTGATATGATTTAAGTGTGTACTTGACCTAAGACATGTTTTTGCCAATTTCGAGGTTTATAGGTCACATAAGTGGGTCTGCCCAAGTGGTGGGGAAATCTTCCCGAGGGTAGTGCATAGGTAGAATAAGTGTAGCAGCATGTAAGCTCCCAGAATATATGAGAATTGGGGGATTCCATCCAACGATAACCATTCTCAGATGGTCTGAATCTCGAAAGAACCCGGCTTCCTGGTATCGCGGAACCTTCAAAAGTCACAATGAAACATACAACCAAGGGTTCCAGATGGGCATGACAGTGCACTCGCTGGGGGATCAATAAATAATAAAACAAATAATTATAAATCAAATTTTCATCAGAATTCGGTCAGCTCAGAACTGGTAACAGTTCCCTAATG
This sequence comes from Hanleya hanleyi, assembly GCA_036873755.1. Classification (NCBI taxonomy): domain Eukaryota; kingdom Metazoa; phylum Mollusca; class Polyplacophora; order Lepidopleurida; family Hanleyidae; genus Hanleya; species Hanleya hanleyi. The sequence goes on along the minus strand of JAVTVY010029597.1, from coordinate 19,062 downwards.
CACGTTTATGCCAAACATCAAGGTTCTAATATCAACGGCTCTCCTTATTTTGCCGACGAAAGGAATCGGATGGACTCACTTACTCACCGACCACCGGACAATTTGCAAATGAGAGCCTATTTCGTAGGAACATGGCTGTGTTTCTTTTATTATTCGGTACATTACACGTATCGCTCTTATCGGCTCGTAAGAAAGTCAACTCATATTTTTACCAGGATATTAGTCGACATGAATGATAGATGAGTGTCCAAGTTCAGACTGGTTTTGCAAATCGGACAGGCTCTATAACGTAGAAAACAAGAATATAGCCTTCACCTAAAATTGAGACCATGTTGGACAGGATATCTTCGGGACAGTATTCTCCCTTCATCATCGCCAATTTCCGTCCCTCGATGCAATCCCTTCCGTTCTTGCGCAGAAAGTTACAGGCTTCTCTGACCTCTTTTCGGAAACTGTACAGGCGAGGATCCACCTGTAGAAAATCGATATAGGTTGTAGCCAGCAAATATCTCTGAACGGACATTTAAATACAACTCACTTCCGGCCTTATAGCTATATTACAAACTCATCATTCTCTGATTATCTTCTGTGGCGACACACTTTACAGGGACTGGAAAATATTCTTCAGGGAGAGGATTAGGAACGGGCCATTTGAGATATGTCGATAAATATTACCCCCCATTTCTGACCCAAAAATTCACTCCTTACGCTACACAGAGAAACACATGTCTCCCTCTGACAAATGTTGAAATACTATCCAAATAGTAAATACTGTTTTATCACATCATGTGTAACATAGTCAGGCAAAATCTACAACCAGCAAAATCAAATTGAAACTGGGAGTTCTACACAGAACGTCCTCTCAGGTTTATAGAGGAGTTTGAAGAGTGAAGTCCTAAAAATGGATATTCTGTCACCTTTAGCAAATATCGTATTGTTGCATATACATGTTGCATAACCGTTTTACAACACAACCGTCTGCAGGCGCTATATTTTTCATGCAACCAAATTAAAAGTATGATCATTTGAAGAATGGTGTCAGGATAAAATAGCCCAGTTTGTTCAGTGTTGTAATGCTTTTTGGAATAAATAGCTGAAGTATCAGACACAGTCTTTTTTTTATTTTTATCATATTTTGAAATGTCTGGACACTGTTGCTAAGAAATTTATCCTGTTGAAAAAATCACCATGTTATAGCTCAGTAAGCGAATGGAAATGAACATTCTCTACTCCCTTGAAGAAACCAAACGTCAAAATATCAAGGGTCACTGAATTTCATTTGCATAGCATAGGTCTTGCCTTACACCCCTGCCCCAATAAGTCTGCGGTCTTTAATAATCAGTTATGTGTCATGCCATGTAAAGGTGTTTGGCTTGAACAGAGATTTTTTTAAAATGTAAACTAACAGAAAGAAAACCGGACAGCTTTGAACCGAACTATATCCGAAATAAGCCACGAACTGAATGATAAGTGAAACGATCAACGAACCGAAAAACGAATTGTAACGGAGCCTTTACGAGATCCACAAGCGAATCGATACGCGAAACGAAAATCGAATTGATACTAGTAATCGAAAGGATCACCATATTTCCTAATCTGATTAAATTTTAACATCAGGATAAACGATCAAAATGATATTCGAAACGAAACGATAGTCGTCAATACTTGGATGGGTTACCGGGTGCTGTACTGACTGGGCTGATCAGGGTTATAAGAACTGTGAGCACTCTCGTGTTCTGGCACATGTAGGCACCGTAACGATATGACTAAAAAAAGGTTGATAACGACGTTAAACCCTACTACTCACTCCCCGCCATGAACACCGAACCGCTAACTAAACGAAAGAAAACGCAAATGGAACACAAATGAAATACAAACCGATTGACAACCGAAACGGAAATTGAGTGAGTGAGTGAATAGGGTTTAATGTCGCTTTCAAATTGAACAGATAACCGCAAACTAAATGAAGTTATGAAAGCAGAGCACGTTCAATTCTAGAAATTGGAGTTTTGAAACGTTAATGGAAGCTAATGAATGGGAAAAAAAACCTGGCGTTCACCACACTCATTATGAAAACATGGCGGCCATAAATATGTGTGTCATTGAATAGCCATAGCACTGAATACATAGGGAAATTTGACTTTTGTTCTTGCTTGATGTTCTTCAAACTTCCCCGGGTCAAAGTTTTGCTATACAACACTAAACAAATGTTTCTGTCAAACTACAGATTTAAGATCTAGATTAACTGTTCACAGGCAACAGATTAATAATGAAAACCGTTGTAATTTCCCGGTCAGCCGACACATCAGACAGTGTGCCATACATTTGACCCCTTCATTTAAAGTTTTCCCTTTTTACAAAGTACTAAATGAGAATCAAGCCTTATTCGATGTCAGAGAAACGATGTTTTTAGAAAAGTATGTTTCCGAATTGAACGGATCACATATACCTTGAATATATTTGTTATTTTGTTTGTTTAACAACTCGTGAAATTAGAAGATTTCATGCAATACAAGTACGTATTTGTCAAACTGTTGAAGCATATCACATCCTGAAAATACCCACCTCTGATTCGCAGACCAATTATGTTTGATTTTGATTATTGTTTATTGCATGTATTGTACTTATTTGAATTATCCCTTTTAATCTCTCTTATTGTGACCTATTATCTATCTATCTTGTCTATTAATGTCAGCATGTTATCAAGTCTCTGCTTGTTTAAGCCAGGCACGTCGTCTAGCGACCGTTGTGCCCTGCATTTGTATATATACCAGTCTGTCATTTGAAAACAGTATTCCTTGAGAAGAACATTACGTTCGAAATTGCAGTCGAAATATAATGATGTAGAAAGTTTTTTCGTTCTTTTTCTTAACACTAAACACATATTGTTCTCGTTGAATATCTAACAGAACAACAGGGGATGCTTTCTTAGAAAGTATTAGCGGTATAACAGATAAATTGAGCCTTTCCAGCCGTATGTCCCATAAGGGTGAGGATGGGAAATCATGGTGGGGGTGGGTAATATTCTTGGGAGTTCATCTATAAAGCAGTCACACGTTTGTATTCTGGTTGAAAGATAGTATACGGATGAATTTCGGGGTTATCAACAGCATAATCTTCAACAGCCTCAGCACTTTGCCCTCTCCAAACGTTAAATCCAAAATGTTAACGTTTTGGTCATGCCTACCCCTCTATATAACCGCCAGTAATATGCATGGTTTTGCTGTATCAGACAGTTTTTTTATTTTTATTTTTATCATATTTTGAAATGTCTGGACACTCTTGCTAAGAAATTTAGCCTGTTGAAAAAAATCACCATGTTATAGCTCAGTAAGCGAATGACTTTTGTTCTTGCTTGATGTTCTTCAAACTTCCCCGGGTCAAAGTTTTGCTATACAACACTAAACAAATGTTTCTGTCAAACTACAGATTTAAGATCTAGATTAACTGTTCACAGGCAACAGATTAATAATGAACATTCTCTACTCCCTTGAAGAAACCAAACGTCAAAATATCAAGGGTCACTGAATTTCATTTGCATAACATAGGTATTGCCTTACACCCCTGCCCCAATAAGCCCCACTTGCACTGAGTGAACAGATACGTTCGCTTCAGATCAGTGAACATGTCCCACACAGTTAGCACTGGTTCTTTTTCGCTGATAAATATCGCCCGGTTGCATAAAAGAGTCTGCATGGGATAACATCAACATTGCTTGGCTGGAATCAATTCGGAATACGAAAAGAGGAATGTTCCTTGATTCAACAATTCCACTGTAAGATATTAGGGACCCCTTACTGAACTTGGTGTCTAAGGCCGGAATGAAACTAATTTAAAAGCTGACACATGATTATCCTAGTGGGGAAAACTATGGTCGATTTATGGCACCCGAAAAAGGGAAAATTTAATTTGAAGTAATATGAAATCTATTATTTAATCTTATTTCATATATGAAAATTCCCAGTAATAATTATAACGTCATTCGCCCTCCCTTGTTGGCGAAGTGGGCTTCTCATATTGCCAATAGAACTGACTAATATTGTGGTTATAGGAAGGAGGATTATTGAACTATAGTACATCAAATGAACTTTGTGGGATCTTTAACATGTAGAAAAATCGACGAATGAAGAAGTACATTACTTCGGGCTAGGCCTGTATGCCGGGTTGAATAAATTAAACAAGTTCCATGAGATATGGAAAGATCATTCGCAAAATGCAACGGTCAAAATACAGATTTAAAATATTACCTTTGATACTGGATTATGAGCGCACTCCAGACCTTCAAATGTTTTCTTAATTGCTTGAAGAAACGGATCCTTCTCATTCTGTATGCTCCCAATGTCCATATTGAAAGCAACCTTGAAAAGATCACAAAGGACTGTTAATGAATAACGAAAAATCTTGATAGGGCGAAATATTCAGTTAAAGTGACTGTTGACTGAAATACACGCTATGGAAACGACTTCGAAATTCATTTGGATAAATTGTCAGTGATTCGGGTTTTATGCAAAGAACATCATCGCGTCTTGCTGATAACATCAAACACTGTTGACCGCTTCTTTCTTGTAAGAAACCATCTTGTGTTTTAACCATGCTTGTATCATACACTTTTGAAATTGACGCTAACTGTCATACGCCGGGGGGGCCCTTTACTAAATCTTTTACTCTATCCCCTGATCGGCAAAAACTCCGTGACGTTATAATTTATCATATTAGGGTCATTTTGAGCCGAGCAGCGGATCATGGGTAAACTCAAATGACGGCCAGGTAGGGTACCAGAATAGTTATGCTTTTTTCTGCTCAGTTCCTCTTTTCCTGAAGGAAAAGCGGGCAAAAACTATTTATCTCATATTAGATTAGTATTTTCTACTTTAACGTTTTTGAGAGGAAAACACAAACACAAATAGAAAGAACCTGACGAACAAATCGTCCAAAAAATGCCTCTTTTTTAAGTGACTTCAATTTCAGTCCTCTAGCTCAAAAAATATTTACGGGGCGAAGTGGCCCCCGGTTTTGACAGGTCCCAAAACGCCCAGGTCAGATAGGGTAAATGCCGCGGAAATTATTTTAAGGACTACAACTGCATATCGAATGCAGGTTCTGATATATTGTCGTGAAATGAGACGCCCAATACATTGCGTCGTAGTCCTCAAATAATACTAGAACCTGACACCCTGTCGATTTCGTTTTTTTTTCGATTATTGGTGAGAGAGATATTTATGGACGACGACTGGGTACTGAAGACCATGCCTGATGCTTGCATATAAAAAAGCTCGATAGTTGCGCAACTTTGATTTTCATTACATCCCGGACTACAGGGCATAGATATCCCGAATACAAGCGTCTTAGGTGTTTTCAATATTTATCCGCAGTCCATTAACCATACCAGGCCTGGATCCCTACCAATCTGGCCATGATTCCACCTACCAATCTTTCTACTCTATCTCCGCAACGACAAAAACTTGAGAGCTGGCACTCCGTGACTTATTGGGATAATTGAGAACCTATTTACATACCCCCCCAGCTGAGTAGATGATAATAGATAAGTTTAAAATGGCGACTATGTGTGGTACCAGAACAGTGATGTTTTTATCATTTTTCTTCGAAATCCCCCCTTTTCTGCAAGAAAAGAAGTGCAAAGTCTATTTTATTCCACATCGGATTATTATTTACTGATTTATCATACAGATTTTGCGAAAAAAACACATAGAGAAAATCATCGAGAAATCGGACAGAAAAATCATCCAAAAATGACGTCATTGCGACGCCACCATGACGGTCATCTTTACATTTTCTAGTAGAGCCTAACACTGCGATATAGTGTGATAAGTTTCAGCTCCCTAGCTCAATGGGTATTAAGTTACGAAGGCTGAAATGGCACCACCAGGCCTGGACAGTTCCCATATCGCCCAGGCCATGTAGGGTTTTCGGGTTCATAATGCAAAGATCTATTTCATATAACAGGAATAGAGTCAAATAGATAAAATAAACAATCATAGCACACAGATACATAGGATAGTAACCTGCAAGGAAGAAGCGATCAGCAGTTGTCAATGATGTCGTCAAGATATCATGATGTTCCAAAAATAACAAATCCGTTTCTCTGATAAGTATTATTAATCCATATGATTTTCGTGATAAAGTCGCGATAAAGAGAATGATGTATCTCCCGTCACATTTTCATGATTACGCACATATGAGCATCATGAAGATCTTAAAGTATATGGAATCATATGGACCCAAGCCAGGGGTTGAGCAGAATTAGAAATAATTTACGAAATGTAACGCCATAGATCTCGTAGTTAGCTATCAGCATGTCAAATCCGAATGCTGACCTTTCTCACCATTCCTGCATTAGCAACCCAGGTTGTATGCGAAAACATTTTTGAAGAACATGTTTCAAAATATTTTAAAATAATATTTCATATCTATATGCAGGCTTATTATAGAACCCATTTATTTGGTCACCAGTGATACAGATTCGAGGATGAGAACATATATAAGATTTTCCGACATCATCATTGAGAAATGTTAGCCGCTTCTCTACCGCAAGGAAATGTGAAGAGTATATACCGATATGAATTTTGTTGCCAATAGTGAATACATTTTTATAATAGAGGTGGAATTCTCTTCGGTCAACGACCGGCTAATGAACGTCATATTAGACGATTGTATTTGTACTGGTTAGGCCAGCTCTTATTGTATTCAAATATTCACGAAAGATTTCACAAGGGATAGTTTAATAAAGCATAAGAAATGGTTGTATGCACCTTTCCGATGACATCCAATGTAGCTCGGTTGAATTCGGTAAGCATGGGAATCATAGTTTTCTGGTCAGCAAATTCGCTCAGTCGTTTCATCAATAACTCCCCAGTGGTATTAAACTGGGGCATCAGATTCAATAGAAACCTCGAGAGAAGATAACGAGAAAAAGCATCGTAAAAGTCATCTCTGGACGTGCGTGAATTCTCACCATCTGTCTTGCATCCCATACAGATCTGCTTATTGCATTCCATCTAAATGAATATTGAATCCTACGAGTTGTGTGACAAGTTTATTCTACAATTTATATATGTTACCAAATGTATGATATTTGCCATAGCTTCGTGGCTAGTTTACCAAACAAATGACATGCATAGGAGAAATTCTGGGACCTGAAGTCTTGTTTAGTGCATTGAATGAAGTAAGTTTCTACGAACGTATTTTATGGAGAACATGTATACATGTGAAGCCATGGGTCAAGCTCTGGTTGCTAGTTGTGTCCATGTCCCGAAATGCACTGGAATTTCGTGGCGCCGAAAACGCAGAACGGAACCTCCTCGATGCATTCCTTGACTGGCCCACAATGTTTGGTTTACGTGTCTGTCTCAGTGTACTATATGAAACACGCACCGGAACTTACTGTCTGTGGAAGGCTGGGTTGAATAATGCCCGTTTCTTTTCCCATCGCTCCTGGTTACACTCCGATACCAACCCATGTCCCAACCATCTGCGAAAAGATAATGACTGTGTTGGGTTTTGTAGTCAATACACCTCGCCTGAGCTATATTCCCAACAAACAATTATTGGTGAAAATCTGACATCCCCTGAAGTAATAAACCATATGCTGACGGTGGAAATAAAAAAAAAAGAACCAACTATTTTATAAAGCGGAGATCAACATTACAAATCTCGGAACCCACTGTTAGTACATCATGTAAACTGCGTGACTATTTCCAGCCCAATTCTGTTCCACCCTTCCAATACTATTTCCACGCCACTGATGGTGTCAGTGTTGGTAATTGGGGGTATGTTTATGCAATGTGTTTTACTTGGAGTAACTAAATCTGTTCTATCTATTGCTCTGACTTTCTCTCACTTTACTTGGTCTCACCTTGCTCCGAAGACAGACGTCATCATTTTGTATACCCTCTTGTTTTTTGGGTGACCGCCTGTGACCAAAATGTCCTAGAACAAATGTGTTAACAAAACGGAAATGAAAGCATCCAGATCTAGTATGGTCTATAATCGGGCTATGAAGGATTTGAATATACATTGACGAGTATTCTCAAAGTATGTACGTGAAAGTGGTGAATACAAATGTACATTTAATTCAAACCTCTTCAGCGTCTGAAAACTTTATGTTTAGTGTATGAATGATTTTGTAACAACGGTTTTGACGAAAACTATATTTCGGCAATACACCTGAAACATCATTGAACACAGTCCGATAATATCTTACAAAAATGAGTCTCTGACTTCTTATGCGGTTCCCCGGTCTATCGTATACCTCATTATCACCTCATTGTACATGCATTGCTAGGATATTTCGTTTCTTATAGATTATAGATTTTCTATATCTGAAATATTTTTTTTCCATGGTAGCTTCTTCGTGTCCTGTAAATTCCATGTTGCTCACTGCCGCTTGATAACGCGGAAATAATCCTCAACCAGGTGTCCATTTTTTTTTCAAATTGAGACAGTACGTTTCATCCTAATGCTCTGGTATATCTCAAGCAGCGTACATCGTGCTTTAACTTTTCATTTTTTAAATGAAATAAATTCGATTGAATTACATCTAGTAATGTTTCAATTTGTTTTCTATACAAATTGCGTCGAGGGCTACGACGGGTTCCACACCAAATTATTCTAAAAATAATTAGATATACCGGTATATATTACTCATTTTCTGAAGCTGGCATCATTTCATACATATTATAGGCTCTAGGAGCTGTGTCAATATATTTTGACTATTAGCCAAATATCAAATGTTCGCAATCTAGACCTCGATTTTCGAACTTCCTATTTGCTGGAAGTTGAGATGGCCGAATGGTTTAGATCGCTTGGGTTTAGTTCTGGTGATTTGGGGACAAACTCAGAGGGACGGATTAGAGTCTCGCACGCAACTGGTCCATCCAGCACAAGTATTTGTGCATAACAAAGGAAGTGTCTATCCTAAAATTAAATGGATACATGTTTCCACTTATATGACATTAGTATACATAAATGTCTTCGTATCGAATGGCATTAGATGTAACCACACAACAATCCTCTTGTCATATTTTCAGTTTATGGAATCGGAGATACATTTCTGAAATATCTCTAAAACAAATGACGAAAGTTCCCGGCATGCATAGTTAAAATGATCTTACCTACCTTGACAGACTCCAGGTCCAAAGTGAGAATCAGTGTGTGTGCTATAAAAGTGACTTTGACAGTTTTCCCATATTTCTGTACACTGCAATCGAAATTGTCATAATAAAACAGAGAATTTCTAGTTACCAAGCACATTCCCGCATCAATGAAACGCACACATTGCTCTTATGACGTTTGATCCATTTCACAGCAGATTGGATCAAACGGTTTCAGTATTAGAATATTTCACACAAAATTGTTGCTTAAACGTGGCTTTCTGTAAAATATATTGTGGATCTAAACCCGTGTCCGTAATGGAGCAAGTTCCACAAGCCGTACTTATCAATTGTAACGCATACATAAATGAGAATAGCAATTTAGTTAACTGGTATCTCAAAGTCAATAATCTACACATCGCTCGTTATGTTCTGAATACAAACAAAATGCAAGAATGTCTATGTTATGATCATAAACATATTTCTGTTATAATTACTAATAGCTAAATTATTACAACAATGGCGAGTTCTCCCACATTCGACAAAAACAATTCTGCAATCCTATCTAAATGTATATGGCGCTCGCTTCCTTGAATATTGCAATACAATACTCACATGTCATGGAAAAGCAAGAGGAAAGCTTTACCCTCTCTTTGAGCCTTGGTAAATGTTGGAAGGTGTCCGGTCCAAAAGCTGAAATTTAAAGGAACATTATACTGCGCAAAGCACAAAGAACCAGTGTTGATCCGCACTCTAGAGTATTCAGTTGATGGACAGTAGCAGGTTTCTCATAACATTTTAACAAAGGGCATTCAGTGTAGATATTTAGGTATGTGTAGGCCAAGTCGGTTTAGCCCCCGACGTAAATGTACGTACATTTGTCAAAATATATTGTGTCAATATCATCTAGTTACCACAAGCAGATGCACCTGTGTTGTACTCCCGATGATCCTCGTTGAATATACAACTACATCGATGCCGCGCCTTTGGGTCTACTTTCATTCACCTCTTGGACCAGTGTTGCTTATGTGCACTGAGAAACCATCCACGTTCCATCGACAGCTGGTAACCTTATATGTTATTCAGTCAATTACATTCCTGCTTCACTGACACAGAGGTCGCTGCATATGGCTACAGCCGGACCACATTAAAGGCTTTCTCCGTAAAAGTCAAGATAGACAATGATGAGAAATAACATTCGCTTCATAATGAGCGTTCGTTGCCATGTCTGAAGACCCGTTCCATTTTCGGTAGCGAGCTTTAGATAGCCTATGTTTTCAACCGTTAATTTATCGGTTCGAAACGGTTCCAAAATAGATTCTTCGTTCGATAACTGAAGTTATTCGGGAACAATGGTAATTTGCGATTTCAAGCAAACAGAAATTCGTGGAAAGTAAAGACAAATTCGGGTAGGTAAGGGGTCACGTCCAATTAATCGAGGCACTTTCTCGATGCCTTCGAGATGGATCGAGAAATTTCTCGGCTGAAGCCGGGACCCCTGACGACGTCTCCCGGTTTGCTCCCGGTTCTATCTCGATCGAAACGTCCCGGTTTTCGAGATGGATACGAAATTGATCGGTAATCTCGAAGGGGGTCCCGGTTTGTATATGTCCGTTTTTTGTTGCACATACATGTAAATTAGTCGTTTCTTAGCTTCTCAGGTGATTAGAGTGTTGTGCAGGTATCATATTTTTGGGGTAATCGCCGTATAAGTATATCGCAGCCTAAAATAGAATCCCGATAACTAATTGTTTTTAGGATGTCTTTCATGTTATTAAATGTTTAATCGATATATTCATGATCTGCATGATGTTTCCTGAATCCAATTGAAAGAAAACATTTCGTTTATCCATATAAATTAAGAATATAAAATTGAATGATTTTCTCATACATTGATTGTATATCTGACTAATATTCGACGCGGAATAAATGACACATCAACTGGATATAATCTGAATAATAATGATATGGAATCATTCGATAATAATTGTTCCATAAAATTGTTTTAAAAACAAACGTGGATCGTTTCAACCGAAAAATGAAGTGTTTGACCGGTGTTTTAATCTCGGTGTGTAATTCATTTTATAATTTCGAATTATTCGTTGCAGATTTCATTTTACTGAGAATTACTGTCTTGAGATATAGTTCAAGTAAGGAGATTATATCAACAAAGTTTGTTTCTGATATAAGCTTGCCTGGTAGAGGTTAGCGGAAATAATGACAATCGGAACAAGAGGTGTTGATAATTCTCACCACAGTCGGTCTGTGAAAACCGTCGGCTTGAAACAACAGCGAAGAGAGAGAGGGGTTAATTGCTTTGACAGAAAAACTGCAGGGGAAAACACATTTAGCGGGGCTTGATAAGATACTCACGTTCTATTATTTATTGCTAGTTTCATGTCTAGCAAATTAACCAAATAATGAAAGTAATTAGCGCCAAATTCAGAGTGCAATGAGGCTTTAAATCCACGTTCATGTACATTTTACTACAACAATACCACGTGTTGTCAGTGTGCAAAGCTTTATAGGGAATGCTCAAACACTTCGATCGCGCGTTTATGTTTATAAACCTATCAAGATCCTAGTCAAGATCCTATCAAATAAGTAATATCAACGAAAATCTCTCATTCTGATATACTTTCAGGAGAACATATGGAATGTTATTCCAGACTTGTGGAATTTATTTCAATTCGCAGTTCCTGGACATATCTCATAAAATTATTCAAATTCTAAAACAGGTTCGAAATAATTTACACTGACTAATAATGAGCCAACTTATGTAATTTAATTGGTGATGTTTCCTTTCCATACATAAAAATTGCGCTGCCAGAGCAAGTATGCGACTACAGGTCTGGAGACGGAATAACAAAATAAAAGAATCATGTTTAATGTACTTCATTATTCATGGCTTAATGCATATGTACTCGCCAAGATTAGTCTCGCTGTCACAGAAACGTATATAGTGCGAGCATACGCCTTCCGAATGGTTCAAACCTTCATTTGAAGGCATCTCGATTCCATTCTCGAAGCAAGACGATTTATTTCGAGGGGGATCGAGATGGACTTTTACTTCGAGAGAAAACCGGGAGCAAACCGGGACAACAATCGATAGAGATAAACCGGGACCTTTCGAGACGAGATATTTATCGGTTTTACTCGTTTATCGAGAAACCGTCTCGATCGATTGGACGTGACCCCTAACAATCACTGGGCGAAAGACTCAAATTTCCAATTCCGGAGACTAACCGGAAACATATTGGAAACTGTAGGGACACGGTTCCCATGCCAGTTCCCAACAGGTTTCCGGAAATGGAAACTCGCGTTTCCACACAGTGAATCTTACTAGCCGATAAGCAAGGTTGATGTCTTTCTCATAAACACTCCAACCGTTCATAGGCGTATACCCGTACATACATATCTGTGCGTAACTTCGTCAAACCCTTTATCATTTGCCGCAAAACAACTCCGGATATAGATCTCTCTTTTCTGACAGCGTTACTGCGTAATCTGGCCATGGATCACGTATTTTTTTCAGTATTTGAGCAAAAGATCATCAATGAAGTTATGCAGTTACGCTGATAAAGCCAGTCATGGTCTGACGAAGTACCCAGTTATGCTGAGAAATAGAGAAAGTATCTGATTAATATGGTGCATCGTTTAAGAAAAGAGAGGTCTATAGCCGGATTTACGGAGTTACGCCGACGAAAGATAAAGAGTCTCTCGCAGTTACAAAGTTACGCCGTCTGGAAAAGGGTGGTCTATTCCCTGATTTACTCAGTAACGCTGAGCAACAGAGAAAATGTATGACGATGTTATGCATTTCACACTGAGCAAAGAGAATTGGTCCACTGCCGGAGTGGAAAGGAGAGTCTTTAGCTGGACTTAGGCAATTACGTTGAGAAAAAGAGAAAGGCCTCTACGCTGAGCAAAATTGTCCATCGCCGAAGTTACGATGTTAGGAAAGGGAGGTCTCTACCCGGATTTATGTAGCTACGCTGGGATAAAGAGAAAGGGTTACGCAGTCATGCTCACAAAAAGGGAAATGGTGTGATGAAGTTACAGTCAGACTGCCATGAGCAACTTGTTCAATACCCGGAGTAACGCTATTACGCCGGACAAAAGTGAAAGGGTATTGCAAGCTTACACCAATACGCTGAGCAAAGTGGCATGGTCCAACGCCGAAATTACACATTTACGCTACCATGAAGAGAGAGGTCTCTAGCCGAAGAGAACATGATCTGACGAAGTTTAATAGACAGTTACATACTTGAACATGAAACGGTCTATCGCCCGTGTTACGCAGTTACTTTTTCATGCAAATGGAAGTCGTCTCTGCCGGAGAGGAAACGGTCCCACGAAGTTATGCAGTTACGGTTAGGAAACAAAATGGTCCATTGCCAGAGTTACACAGTTACGTTCTCAGGAGAAGGGTGGTCCATACCTCGAATTACGCAGTTACACAATGTAATAGTGAAATGGTCTGTCGAACTTGCAGTTAAGCTAAGCAAACTTAAATGGTCAGAACATGAGAGGTGTCTAATTAGCAGTTACAGAGTTACGCTGACAAAAGAGAAGTAGTCCGACGAAGTTATGCAGTTATGCTGAGAAACAGAGAAATTTTTTAATTGAAATGGTGTATCGCCTGAGAGCAGATAGGTCTATAGCCGGTGTTACACAAATACGCTGAGAAACAGAGAAAGGATATGGCGAAGTTAGGCAGTTACGCAGAGAAATGATCCATTGCCAGAGTTACACTGTCAGGAATACCGATTCATATAGCCGGAGGTACGGAGTTACGCTCAGTAAAACCATGGTCTGGCGAAGTTATACAGTTACGCTGAGCACAGAAAAATGGTTCACTGCCGGAATTACACTCCCAGGAAAAGATAGTTTATAAATGGATTTACGCAATTACGTGAAAAGAGAAAATTATAACACTGAACAAAGGGAACTGGTCCATCGCCGAAGTTTCACTGTCGGGATATGAGATATTTCTGACCAGATTTACGCAGTTACGCTGAGAAAAATAGAAAAGGACTGAACAAATTATGCAATTACGCTGTCAAAACAGGAAATGATCTCACGAAATTACGCAGTTATACTGAAACATGGAGAAAGAATCCTGTTAAAATTATTCTCCGGAATAATGCAGTTACGTTGGGTAAAAGAAAAAATGGTCAATTGATGAAGTTGCAGAGGGTATGCCAAGAAAATACTATATGGTCCATCAGAAGAGCCACACTGAGAAAAAGAGAAAGTATCTGACGCTGTTATTCCTACGAAGTAGGCTACAGATCGCAAATTGTCCGGTAATGAGTCAGTCAGTCAGGCAGTCAGTCAGTCCATCCAAATCCTTTCGTCGGCAAAATAAGGAGAACCGTTGACATTAGAACCTTGATTTTTGGCATAAACGTGCATTAGGGCATTGTTACCAGCAAGTTCTGATCTGAAATAATTCTGATTAAAATTAGATTTATAATTAACACTTCAATATATTGTTATAGATAAATGTATACTGTAGCCTTTAACGTGTATCCTATTTCACATCCAAACACTTCATCACTGACCACATTCAGGTCAAATTACCCACTGCTGCTAAAAATACCCTGTCATTGATGTTTCCACTGTATGCCACATGGCCCTATTAAACAGAGAGTGTGCGACTTGGATTCAAGGGTTAAGACTTTGGAGGGAAATACAATTTTGACAGCAGAAATATGACCCTGCCATTTGCTGATTAGAGTGATAAAACAGGGTAGGCTAAATGGACCCTTTTCAATGCAGTATTTCTTGGCATGGATGTGAAAATGAGGACATACTTTGGGGTTTTTTTTGTACCTCTTGAATATTGACTATATATCACACTTGGATATAATTTGAACAAAAAATTACATGTGTAAACAAAATATGTCTAAATTTCTCTTGTCATTTCAAATCTTGATCCATTTTGATTCCTTGATTAGGGGATACAGAATCACTGCCATGGAGTGTGTTGGTATGTCACAGCAATTCCGATTCACACAACGAAGCTGAGGTGGTTTAACGTTTATCAATGAAGAAAATCACCAATCAACCGCCATAGAATATAATGTGAAACAAGAAAACCGGAATAGTACATTCATCAGATTGCCGATGCCCAAAATGTGTTGTCTCATATATCTAGATAACAACGTGATGTAGAGACGCTATTTATTCGTCTTTGTACCGGTTATGCTCAGGAGAATGACATAGAATCTGTATTATCTTGTGCATAGAAGGTGTTGGTCTTGAGTTGAATTACCGTAAACTACATAAATGCTACCTTTCTACTATAGTACTATATATAAAAATTTGTTGTATTGTTGGGAAAATAATGTGATTCAAAAAGTTGTTTTGATCCTGTACAAGGGCACTGAAAACCATTAAAGAGATGTAAATGTATTTTCACACGTAAAGCTTGAAATCTACGGAACCTATATTATTCAATCTGTTTCCTTTAGTTAAAAAATTGTAAAATTAAATCGGCGATCGTTATTTATTTTGGAATGAAGGCGCATTAGGAGACTGTTATTCCAACAAGTTCTGAGCTGACCTACTTTTGATGGAAATTTCTGGTGATTTTTGATGAAAATCACTGGCGATTCTGACTTGGGCGGTGCCCATCTTAATATAGGCAGGATTTCAACTGGGGGTGGGGAGTTCCAAGAGTTCAGTTCGCGTTCGAGTCCTAATGCCTACTGTACTTCGTAGGTCCTGTGACGTTAGTCACACTGCCATGTGCAGTTACGCCGAGCAAAATAAATGGCCCGTAGCTTGAGTTGTGCAATTGCGCTGTCAGCGGAGTTACTACGTTACACTGAGTAAAAGTAAATGGTCCATCGGCGAAGTTACGAGTCTGTCAGGAAAAGTGTGAAATGGAATGATCCATCACTACAGTTACGACGTTATGAGGAGAAAAGGACAAAGGATCTATCCCTGGAGTTACACGTTTACCCGAAGAAAAATCCGAGATTGAATGACGCGCTCTCTCGTTTGCATATGTCGTCCCATGTGATATATAGAACAAGTCCTTATCAATGCATGCGATAATACAATTGTAAGAATGATCTCAAGTAGACTGCAGACCAGCTCTCTGATGACACATTTCATGAAAGAATGAATGGGATTTTCTTGAATAACTGACGTTCTTAGTTACATGTACGAAAGTTATGCTTTCAGTTTGATAACTCCGAGTTTCTCATTTATTTGGATATTTGACTTTCCGTAGTCGTGTACATGTACCTTTTAACAGTGACGGCGCTCGCTTACATCTTACCTATCAAGTGGTGGTCCTGGAATGTGAGCATACCGACGGTGTTCATAGTGTAAATAGGCAGCTGCAGCAGTTACAAGGCCCACGGTAATCACCACAAACACCTGTGCTAAGAACCACAAGATCTGCAAAAAACCTAATTCCGCCATCGTTCATTACTGGTCTTCAGCGTACATGTAGGGAGAGCTTATAGCATTGAACAAACAAGAAGAGGCCTCAGAGGTGAAATGTAAACAACCAAGCTATTATACAGAGGTCATAAATAGTGTTTTTAAGTGTACACGGTGAGTCGGGCCCAGGCTGACGTGCAGGGAGAACAGGTCTGGCTGTTTAACGTGGATATAAATGCGACCTATATATGTCTCCGGCGATGACATCAGCAAAATTTATATATGGCAAGTTCAATGTACTTCATTCATTGAATCACACACTAATACACTAGCAGAGAAATGCTCCCGCTAGTGGACATACTATAAATATCCGCATTCTGAAAAGATTCTGAAAAATTCTATAAGATTCTGAAAAATCTAATAAGATTCTGAAAAATCCTATAAGATCGTGAAAAATCCCATAAGATTCAATCCAGTAGGATTTCTAGAATTATTGGAATTTTCCCACACACTTTTACAGTAACATAACATTATAAATTAGAACTACATGTATATAAGCTTCAATGATCTTAATTAGCTCTGGGAATGTCTCAGCTTAAAGTTGGCTAATTTGATTTTACTCAGTGACATCAAATCTCATTTCCATGAAATCACTAAACATCATATTCGAACTTCACAATTTAAAATAGCTGCAACTGTGTGAAATATTTACATGTGGTTACTGACATATTACTCAGAACTATGAACACTTTTGGATCTTTGAAAGTGATCTGTACCATGGGTTTCCATTTGAATAACATAAAGATGTTAATAATGTCAGTCTCTCAAATATTAGTGTTATCAAAATAGCATCATATTAGATAAGAAATATTGTTGAATTTAGATTTTATAATCAGTCCATATCCATGATTTTGTAGTACAATTGGATAAAATGGGAAAATATTTTTACAAGAATCAGTTCTAACATAATGTCAGCAACAAAAAATGTCCATTAAAGAATAATTTATATTATTCTCTTCATTATTATAAATTATTTAAGTATATTATATATATAATCTCTGTTTCTGATAATCCTTTTCCTCTTCACTGTCTCATCGAAATGGGTGGAGTTATATGTCCTTGATAATTTAATTGAACACCGGGGACGCCACCTCAATCTCAAAACAACAACAAATAAAAAATGGCTGACCACAAGTGTAAAAATCAGGTGAATTTGTTCATGTTAAGCTAGAACTATGAAGGTTTGAAGAACTGTATTGCATATGGTGATGAATGCAACTAGTGATGAGTGCAGCTGGTAAGTAAGTTATAAATATAACCATAATATTTTTTTTTTCATAACTTAATAAGCAAAAAACTGAGCTGAACACTGGGACTCTTGTGCTGTGGATCCACCATGAGCATCAAGTTTCCCTTGGCATACGTGGCATATTAAAAAAATGATACTGGCCGCAATAAATATTGCTATATGGACTGGTTGTAATAATGTCCTCCGTCTTATAATTGCAGTCAAATTTAATGGGTCATATAGCATGGCTTTCACAGAGAAATATCCATATCTCTGTCTCAATATCACTTTCACATCTACATAGGTTCATCAAGGCAGTGTGGATTGCCGTCATGATTGTGTGAATTGTCAGCTTGGAAACCCCAGGCTTGGGGACCTCATATGATGATTGGCATGCACCCCTGGAGGAAATCTCCTGAGAGTGAGATATTTTTATCACAAATCTTCTAGTTTACTTCCTGGTCATGTCAAAACAGTGGGATTTAACTGGCTGGGGGATGGTAGCTCTAAATTATCTTGTTGTTTTGAACTGTTTATTGATTTATAAAATGTATTGATTTTTGTTTCTTCCAGAAGATTAGAGAATATTTCCATACCAATTTTTGACAAAATGGTAAACAAATATGTTTTAAGATATATTGATAATAAAATGTGTGCATGACCTATTTTTCCTGTGATCAGGAAAAATATAATCAATTACGATTAGAATTTCCATCATCATAACAGGCTATATGTTCCTTGTCTATTGATTGCACTATTCGTTACCAAAGCTAAGGATCTTCACACACTTCAATTGTACATTTCTATCCACATCTTGAGAAATGTAAACATTTCATTTCATACATTTATTTCATTTCAAAAATTTAAGAATACAATTTGTAGTTAATAAGCATTTATTTGTTATTTGAAAACCTGTATGGAGATTCAGCTGAATCAGAAATTAACAAAGGCAAATTATAAAAATTCATATGATTGTTTCACTTCAATTCTAATGGCTTCGTATTGTATAATTTCATCTTCCTGCATGCTGCTGATGTAAAGAAACGTGGGGAGCTCGGCTCACTTCAAGCAGCCACTCGACTGACAGAAACATTAAGGAGCATATCTAAGGTATGGTTGATATCTCCATTGTATATATTGGTTAGAATGTCACACAAACTGTTTATCTTCCTTGCTTCATGGAGTACTAAAGAAAGGATGCTAGACATCTTCATCATTCTGTTGTAAATCGTACGAATGTGTGCCATTCTTTACCCTTGATGG